>JAECUM010007434.1:0-86651 GCA_016617855.1 Megalonaias nervosa | reverse complement strand
ACGCAGGCAGTTATCAAGTTGTTCTGCTGCAGTGGGTAAGCTAGTTGTTAGGTTTGCTTGGATGTCATGCATTAGTTTGGTTCTGTTTATCATACGGAGGTTTCTCGTAGTAGCGAATAAAGGTGGAGGGTTAGGGACTGATACGTCAAGATGGCATATAATGCAGAGGTGATCTGATGAAAGTTCGTGGGACACCAGGGAGGACTGAAGAATATTATCATCAGGTCTGTAAAGAATCCAGTCTAATATGTGACCATGTTTATGAGTGGGTTGGCTAACTGACTGTTTGAGGTTGAAAACGTGAATGGAATCTAGGAGTTTCGATGTGCATGGGTTTCCAGGGCAGTCAAAGTGAAAGTTGAAATCTCCAAGAATAATCAGGTTGCTACCTATCGAATTTCCATACTCCAGGAGATTCGGAAACTGCTCCAAAAAGAGAGATTCTGTCAGCTTGTTTTTTCTACTAGGAGGAGGGCGGTAGAGGCAGAAAAAGTGGACTGACCTTTGTTCCAGTGCGAGTGTAGTTTGGACTAGTTCAAACGATGTGTGGTCGAAGTTGAAAGTTGTTGTGTAGTTAAGACGGTTGATCAAGGAGGTCTTTGCGATGACAGCAGTTCCACCTCCGCGAGAGTGGCGGGGGAACGACTTGATGGAGTAACCAGTGGGTGTTAGATCCGCGCACTTGGGTTCATCGCCTGATGTTTTTAGCCATGTTTCTGTCAGGAAAAAGACGTCGATATTCTCATCGTTGATAAAATTAACTATTTCTGTACGCTTTTCCGATGGTCCTACTGATTGGGCATTGAATAATGCGATGCGCAGTGGTATCTCTTTGAAAGTTGACACAAAGGTTGTCGATTTAATTGGGATTTGAATTAGGTTGTCTAAATTAACGGCCGAATTTTTAAATTTCTGTGCTGGAAAGGGCGAAAGGGAGATAACTGGAATTCTTCTTCCTGTTCTACGCCGGCCACCTTTGAAACAACGCTTCCTTTTTCGCTTCCGTTTACAGTTATGGAATGATGAATGTAGTCCCAGGTCGTTTAGTCTACTGCACAATGTAGTGTGGGGAGCCAAGGAGTGGTCATTTAACGCAATTAATGAGGGTCCATCATAGCATAAACGGGTGGACTGGCGAGTATCACGTGATGCCGGCTTGTTCGATAACAAAGGAAGCCGCAACAGTGGAGCAAGACAGCTGAGAAAAAGTCTAATTTTTCTCGTTTCCAATACAAGAAGATGAAGAAACACATTCGAAAAGAACAGCCAGTGCATGATGAACACAATAACGTAGACGAAGACAGACAACAAGCACACAGATCATGAAAACAGCACAAAAATCCGGACAGCTGCCTCAAGCCGGTTAAGCGATAGCGGCCATCTTGAAACATATATATGTGTGTGTGTGTGTGTGTGTGTGTGTGTGTGTGTGTGTGTGTTCTGTATCAATGATATACCACGAGATGTATAAATTTTTCATTAAAAGGAAACGAGGCTTATACAACGAGTGGCATATCATTGATACAGCGTATATACTGTACATATATTTTATTTATATCACATACAAATACATATATTTGCCCTTAGAACGGAGTCAAGATTTACTACAGGCAGCTGTGTATTGACTGAGTGAATGAACTCCTCACATCCCCGAGTGTATCCGCTACAAAATGTGGTTCTATGCCGTTTGTGGCTACTCACAATCACTTTTGCATATTGGTAAGTTGACTGTTTTCTTTTTTAGTTTCTATTTTTCTTCACATTTATTAAATCAATATAATACAATTAATTAGATATTAATTAGACCTCTCATTCTTGTGAAATATTCTTTTTTGGGGGAGGGGGTCATTGGTGCTTTTAACGTTATTTTTAGAATATTATTGACATTGGCATGCAAAGGAAACGGAAGCTATGTCTTTTACCAAAGACACACTGATGCAGCCTATCCTGGCTGGACTGTAATATCTTTAAGGAATGCCAGACCATTTTCCGATGCTATCGCTCGACATGGAATCAGGCGACAATTAATAATTCCGGTTCAGTACCCACGAATGTAGTCCCAGTCTGTTTTTAAAGCATTTTTACCTGTCTCCGTTTGGTGGTGATACAGGAGTTAGATTTAGGCATTCTTGGTATGGATTTAAAGGCAATTGTTTATTCTTTAGAATATGAGCTTATGGTGTGGTTGTCTGTGTGTGTTTCAGCGACAATATACAGTGAGTAATAAGGTCTTGGTGATGATCTGGAAGTGAAATCTGTGTTCCATTGCACGTTGGTTTCTTTACAGCCAAGCCTTTCAAAAATGCCGGTGAACCTTTGACAAGAACTTCACCGTAAAGTCATCTTTGAAGGTATTTTAGATTAACATATGATTTGTATTGATTGTCACACAGTGGAAAGTTCAGTACTGAGAAACAAATGTAGAGAAAATATATTAAAATTAATTGTGTTCTATGTCCACATGGCCAGTTCAATATACAAGTGCAACACGCTGAACGGAATACTGCCCTTTCATTGGCCAACCAAAAATAACGTACTAATCTGCCATCATCAGTTATTTTCGATTGGCCATTGAGAGGGCAGTATTCCATTCAGCGCGTAGCGCTTGCATATTAAGCGGGCGTGTTCATGGCCATTTCGAGCGGTAGCATGGGAAATAGCTCGGCATTGCTTAAAGGTACCACAGTAAGCCCAACTTTAGATAGTCATACAAAGTCGAATGCCTGGGATAAAACATCGGTGCCAAATTTATTACGCAACGCGAAATGTAGCTTGAAATTTATGCTTTGATTCTTAAATAGATCGCACGAGAAGGAAGAGAACTGTTCTCCGTTGTATTTTTTAAAAAAAAAAATTATTTATTTATTTTATAGTACATATATGACTGATACGTAAACTTTAAGCATGATAAGAGTCCCTATAGTTTTGGATGTTGCTTATATAGTGTGCCCAGGTTAATTACTCAAACCAGATTACAGGCCCGATTAAGTGGTTGTATAAGTTCTTGATGTATATCAAGTATTGCCCAGTTTTGTGTGTAATGCAGTAGTTCATGTGAATACTATGTGATATGCCAGACACAATTGTTGATAAGATGCCTGACGTATTAAGGAATGTAGCCGGCAATCACTTACATTATTGGAAGTGACCAGGTAGTTGTCTGTGTTGACCCATTAGTGTTAAAGTGGATACTTTTATCAGTTCCAGCGATCAGTTGATTTTTTATCTGTTATTCCTACAGAGGAAATAAATCCTATTACAGGGACGCCACGCCTTGTTAATTAGAGTATATTCAACTGCCGTATAACTCTCTAACCTGGCAACATGTTTCATTACATCTGAATCCATTTCACTTATTATTACAATAATTGTTCTGATTTCTAGTTCAATGTGTATGAAATAATTGTTTTGGTTTATAGTTCTATGTGTACATGATACATGTTCCAGTCAATAATTCTATGTGTATGAAATACACATGTTCAGGTTTATAGCTCTATGCACATGTTGGCATGTTCCGGTTTCTAGTTCTATGTGTATGTAATACATGTTCCAGTTTATAGTTCTATGTGCATGTTATTCATGTTCCGGTTTATAATTCTATGTGTATGTTATACATGTTCCGGTTTATAGTTCTATATGTATATGATACATTTTAAGATTTAAAGTTCTATGTGTATGTTATATATGTTCTGGTTTATAGTTCTATGTGTATGTTATACATGTTCCGGTTGATAGTTCTATGTGTATGTTATACATGTTCTGGTTTATAAATCTATGTGTATGTAACTTTCGCTTTGGAGCAGTGTTAGCAGAGCCTGATTAAAGCAGACATGGTGGCATTTCGATAGTTGAGTCACAAAAGGTATGCATTACCTATAATATTACCTACTTTTCCTTTTCTATTTTGGAACCACCAGCTCGAGCCTTCGCTATCTTTGTCTGCACTTTGATAAATTTTCAGTAAACTCTGATGACGTTTCAGTAAGCACTTCAGATGCTGTCTTGTTAAATAGTATAATTTTACGAATATGTGACTATAATGAGTAACATTCTTTTGGCTGGTGAATGCCGGTATTACGTGTTTCGCTGTCTGCATCATGCACCCACCCCCCACCCACCCCGCGCCAGATTTTTGTATGTTTAGGATAATATTTCCCTAGAGTGAGAACACGTTGTTGAATAAAGTTGCATTGTTCAAATCTTACATAAGCCATATTGTATGTGGCGTGCCTTCTCCTTTGCTTGCATTAGAATGTTTGGAGTCCTGTAGTTTCACATATTAAGCTGTTTTAAGTGAAAGTCGTGTGGGTATTGTGGAAATTCTCCACATTTATCTTTGGTGCCGTTAAATTAGCATGTCCACTTTTAATATTTTGTTATACTCACACTACCGATGTTAAATAAAATTTCTTTTTATCATGTGCCAGAGAGCTTGTAGCATTTCTTTTCTGCCTTCATACCTTATTATGGAAATTCTGCATTATAAATTTTCCAAAGTGTTCAAGTTTATATGCTGTTGTCGTTTTATTGTTATTGATGCTGCTGGTGGTAATGACGACGAGAACGAAACTAATGACTATGACGATGACCATGATGGTGGTGGTGTTAAGTCAACAGTAAAAATAATGTCGACATCTGTGTGGTAATGGTATTGATGATAACAGAGATAAGAGCGTAGTTACCATATGCACTCACTGACTCCTTTTTGTGGCAGTAAAATAAAATAAATCTGCTGTACACAGATCTGCAAGACAGGTTATCAACCTCATGAGTGGCATTGTCATATAGAGCTAAGAGAAATAAAACATAAAAATTACTATCCACGATATTTTCTGTTTTTACCCTCTCACAAGATGCAAGCATTTGAGTGTCGTATTATGGTAATGAAGAAGTGATCGTAAAATAATAATAATAATAATAATAATAATAATAATAATGAGGACTTTGTATAGCGCCTAATCTTTAGAAACTCTAAGCGCATTACAACATTTGACAACACTTAAAAAACATATATAATGATATGATTACAAAATTAAAAACAAACACCACGAAATTAGAAACAGAAAACATGCTGTAAATATTTAAGGTAAGGAAACATCATTAGGTCTTTAAGTCTGTTCTTGCAGTTGAAATATATGAGTTTTAAGAGCGCTTTTGAATGAGATCACTGTGACTTTGTGTCTAAGTTCAGTGGACAATTCGTTCCACGTTGCTGGGCCCTGGTATGCAAAAGAACATTGTCCATATGATTTCATTTTCATAGTGGGAATAATGAGAATATGAGTGTCAGAAGAGGAGCATAAGTATCTTGCTGGTGTGTACACATGGATGAGGTCAGATAGGTATTTTGGACTGGAGCCCGTCAGTGAAACGTAGCACAGAGAACAAATTTTGTGTTTAATTCTGGATCGAATGGATAGCCAGTGTAGGGTACAGAGCAGGGGGGAGGCGTGCTCTGATCGTGGTACTCTAAGGATGATCCGAGAAACTGTGTTTTGAACTTTTTGAAGTTTCTGAAGTAGATATTGAGACGAACCAGACAGAATTGAGTTACAATAGTACAGTCTTGAAAGTACAAAGGAACACACGAGTGTTTTAGTGGCATCAACTGAAAGATACTTGCGAATGGAGCTGATGCGTCTCAGCTCAAGATATGCAGCCTCATATGTTCATGACATGTTGGTGCAATGAGAGAGTACTGTCAAGAGTAACACCTAGGTTTCGTACTGACTGTGTGAATTTAATGTTGGTGTTGCTGATTTTTATTGTCTGAGGTAAAAGATGTGAATGAGAAAGTCTTTATGTTGTAATCACAAAACTGTCTGTCCTTCTGTCTTAATTACTCATTGATTGATATGCGTCCTTAATTACTGATTGACACACGGCCCTAGCTACAGACTGATTGACATGCGTATTTAATTGCTGACTGATTGACATCCATACTTAATTACTGATTGACATGCGTCCTTAATTGCTGACAGAATTGACATGCGTCCTTAATTACTGATTCACATGCGTCCTTAATTACTGACTGATAGACGTGCTTCCTTAATCAGTGACTGATTGTCATTCTAATTGTCATGTGTCTTTAATTACTGACTGATTGTCATGCGTCTTTAATTACTGACTGATTGATATGCATCCTTAATTACTGACTGATTGACATCCGTACTTAATTACTGACTGATTGACATGCATCCTTAATTACTGACTGATTGACATCCGTACTTAATTACTGACTGATTGAAATGCTTCCTTAATTACTGACTGATTGACATGTATCCATAATTACTGACTGATTCACATCCGTCCTTAATTACTGACTGATGGACATGCATCCTTAATTACTAACTGATTGACATGCGTCCTTAATTACTGACCGATTGACATGCGTTCTTAATTACTGACTGATTGACATCCGTACTTAATTACTGGTGATTGAAATGCTTCCTTAATTACTGACTGACATGCGTTCTTAATTACTGAATGACATGCATACTTATTTACTGACTGATCGACTTCCGTACTTAATTACTGACTGATTGAAACGCTTCCTTAATTACTGACTGATTGACATGCGTCCTTTTAATTACTGACTGACATGCATACTTATTTACTGACTGATTGACATGCTTACTTACTTACTGACTGATTGATATCGGTACTTAATAATTATTTGTAATTTATCCATCATAAAACATGTACAAATATGAGCGCGAACGTACAAATAAACGCTTCGGCAAGCGATTCAGTATAAGCTATACTTATCAGGCTAAGTGATGTGGAGAAATCAATAAGTACTTAAAATTCCTTACATGGTTTAAAACGTATTTTAACCAATCAATAATATTCATCCACATTTAGCCCAGAGGAAGTTGTCATGATGAATGTTAATGTGACTTTGATTGGTTTATTTCCATTTTGTCCCGATTAAAAAAAAAAAAAATGTGACAATTTGATTTGTTCCTTTAAATCACTTAGCCTTAGAATTGTTGAAAATCCAGATATATTTAGAGAAGAATGGAACACTGACATGCGTGATTATAAGCCAGGTTGTGTAGAAGCATAATTGTAGAAGATCGAGGAAAAACAAGCATCAAATATCTTATTATTTTTTATTGTATGAAATAATATAAGAATATGATACATACTTATGGTATAGATGTAGTTGCTGCAAATAAAAGGATATTCAAAATTATATGAGTACACGTAGACAAGAGAAATGGTTCACCATGAAATAGCCATGTTTGCCTGATTTTGGAAAGGTCAAACAGTACCTGAACATTACATGTATTTATACGATAAGGGAAACACACTGCCGGCCAATTCCCATTCATCCGTTCAATAACATATATGATCTATGAAAATATATACCATATATAGATCTATGAAAATATGTCGCATGTTTGATCTATGAAAATATATAACATGTATTGTGATGTATATCTATATATTTGGTAACTCCTGGTACATGATTTTATCTCATTTTTATAACCTTTAGTCATGGCTGTAAAAATTCAACATATTATCTTTAGTTAATTTTTGCATACGTGATCTGTGTATCTTAAGAGTTTAGTATTACATTGGATCTATAAATAGACGCTTAGGTATGTGTTGACCATTAATAATAATAATAATCTTAATAATAAGACTTAAATGACACCTTTGGCTTAATTTCTCGTTGGTTGATGGGGTTTCGACGTTTCTGGAGGAATTCATTAACATCCCATTGGTTGTGCTAGGACACATGAATGGGCAAATTTGTAGTGTGATCCGTCACGTGGGGTCTATTGCGAAATATAGTCGCAATAGACGGTGTATATAAAGTGAGGACTGAGAAATTAGTTTCATTCCGATTTTGGAGTCATTCACATTTCTTGTGTTCCTATTGTAAATTTCCGCTTTTGAAATTTACAAGGAACTTGTCAGTCATTGAGGACTTTCATAAACTTTTAAGGATTAGTTTGGATTCACTTCATAATGCTGTAAGTTCCTCTCACATTTTTATTTAGAACTGTGATAATTAAATTATTGTTTAAGTTTTACAAAATTTGTTAGTTTTGCTTTGTTCTGTTACTTAGTTTGTGACCACAGAGTCGTAACAGTATGGACCTATGAAAATATATAACATGTATGCATCTGTGCAAATATGTAACATGTTTGGATAGATGAAAATATATAACATGTTTGATCGCTGAAAAATACATAACACGTATGATCTATGAAGATATATATCATTTATGGATCTATGGAAATATATAACATGATAAGAAAATATATAACATGTATGATCTATGAAAATATATAACATGGATAGATCTATGAAAATATGTAACATGTATGGATCTATGAACATATATAAATAGCTGCATTTGAATTTTACACATAAGTCACAAAAGTATTCAAAATAAACGGGCACTATTTGGTGATATACATGTTTTGTGTTCCTCTGGAAAGTCAAATATTAATAGGTATATGAGATAGATATGAGATCTCTCTTGAAATGTGTAGGGTGTACGAGATATTGACCATGCCAACACCATGCATATACCAAAAAAGACCGCTCCGGTGGCCTAGTGGTTAGAGCGTCCGCCTCGGATGCGGGAGGTCGTGGGTTCGATCCCCGGTCGAGTCATACCAAAGACTTACAAAAATGGTACTAACAGCTGCCTCGCTTGGCGCTCAGCATTAAGAGGTTAGTGTTAGGACTGGTCGGCCTGGTGTCAGGATAATGTGACTGGGTGGGACATCATGCTACATGTCTGCGGCATGATGATTCAGTGCTAGACATCACTATAAACTGCCACACTGCAGACATCGTAGCGATATGACTGAAAAATTGTTAAAGCTACGTTAAAAATCATAATCACATCACACATCACTATACCAAAAAGGATGCATATCATGGACCATGTCGACACTATGCATATACCAAACAGGAGGCCAGTCATGTGCCACGTTCACACAAGGCTTTATCCACAAAATTTCATGATCAGTTCATGTCAACTAAATTTGGCAAGATTGTCAGGATCAAAGAAGTTTGATAGCTCCTCATCATGAGGCATTACGGCATATTTAGTCTACTATTAGAATGTTCTAGATTCTACTGGTCATGAAGGTCCATAGCTCTACATGCGTATATTATTTGACACTCAGCATTTATTCAACTTGCTCATGATCCAAAATATTGGCTCACATAACTGAAACATAACCAGTCTATTTCAGTGAGCAGAGGGGCGTTTATAAAGGGCGGATGCATTATTGGTAATTAAAATATGGAGGTTTAGATTCTCTATTTCACGCCAAATAGCAGTAACCTACATTTCATTAAAATATTCAGAGATAAAACAACTTGAAATATCCGAAAATGAAACTATGTTTGTCTGGTCGCGAGAAGGTCGAACAACACCTTAACTTAATGCGTTATCATAAAATCTGCTACCAGTAAATTTACACTCCTACTTACATACTTTTTAAAACTTTACATATTCTGTCTAGACTTGCAATATCCGAGACACATCATCTCGAGGCAAGATTTCAAGTGGAAAAAATACCAACAAAGTTACAAGGCAATCGAGTTAATAAGGAACGATCCTGCCAAAGTCGTTGTTAGTAAACTGAAGTGATTTTATAGCGTTTAGAGAATATATTAATTTTGCTTTATCGAGTTAATAAACCATGTCAACACCCTCTACAGCGAGGAAGTTATATTTCCGATATTTAAGGATGAAAACTCCACTTCAATAAAAATTTAAAAGCAAATCTGGTTTGACTTTGGTCATTTTAGGCAAAATAAGCCCGCAGTTCAACTAACTTAGAGTAGACTGGAAAAGTTCATGAAGGGAAAAGAGTGACGTTGAATAGGCAACTGGCGCACATGCGTCGATCTTGTGCGAAATTCGGCTACACGTACATGTATATAAACCTGGTGCAAGGAGAAAACAGGTGTACAGATAAATCTGTGAGATTAGTTTCCACAGTAAGGGGCATTCGTGCATCTGTGTTTATCCTATTCACTCCAATTTACTACATAGGAAAGTGCTGAGAGTTATTTTAAGAATTGTCATTTTTTAAACAAATAGTATTTGGACACAGTTTCCCATGTGAATTTCCAAAGTGCCAACCAGTACAAACGTACGAAACTCCTAATACAGTTATTTACATTATTTGCTCAACTATTTTTTCAGGGTATGCTCATTTTCAGAAAGTAATATATATATATATATATATATATATATATATATATATATATATATATATATATATATATATATATATATATATATATATATATATATATATATATACCATATTTATTTATGTCTAGTGATTACCCCCCAACTGAAAAGAGTAGACCCAGATCTTCCATCCCATGATGCATCAAAACATTTACAAAGTTCGTTTTGGATTGACAGAAAAACAAAAAGCGTAATCCTTGATCAACTGACGCCTTACGTGACTGTGGACGTGGGTCTATTCTGATCAAAGTTGATTACACCAGGTCTAATCGGTTGTTAAAGTAATTGGAAACGAAATGTACACTTTTCGTGGGGCCCCGAGTGGCCGATTCGAGTTTAGGATTCGGCGAATGTGGATATGTGAGAAAGCTTGCCAGTAGCTTCTCGTGGGTCGGTGGTTCTTTCCGGGGATTTCCCGGTTTCTTCGTCCCCATTAATACTGGCCGCCATGTATAGCCTATCGTGTGCTGAAAAATGGCGTTAAGCCCCACAACAACAACAACACTTTTCGTAGAAAACGAAGGGTTATTTTATGCTGCTCGTCCACATTTTGGAAATGGGTGCTTGCATGCGAAGCCTATCCTAAAACTAATTCCTAGAATTTTATGATATTTTATAACCCAAGATACAATTCTGATTTCGTCCATTAGCAACAACCACAATCAAGCAACCTGTTCCTTTAAGCCTAATTATTTATTACATGTGGGGATATGCCTAAAAAAGAGAAATAAATCTTTTAATCAGAGCTTGTTCATTTTATTAATTATAGCGGGGAAACGTTTGGGGGAACATTGTAATGAATGCTGAAGGAAAAGTTTCGATATCATCGTCTGTATCTACTTCTGTAGAAAAAATACATAATATGATAGTATGATATAATAAATCACTACAATCATAAAACTTTCATCAATATAAATAAATGGTATAATACCACCTTTCTTCAGCGATAATTATGTATATTGGCTAATTTTGGTGTAATAAACACAGCATACCTGAATACAATCGAATATATAATCTATCTGCAAAGCAATGGCGTTGAAAACTATGTTTGCTTAGGTAGTCTACAAGAAAAGCAATCATAATATATCGCATACACGTTGGACAATGACTACTGTTCTGGTTGTACTGCACGAGCTATGGCCTGATATTAGTCTCCAAATCTGCTGGCACAACCCCTGCAAATGGTTGTTGTTGTTGTTGTTGTGGGCCTAACGTCACTTTTCAGCACATGATAGTCTGTATATGGCGGCCAGTATAACTGGTGCAGGAAATCCTCTGGAAGAGCCACCGACCAGCTGGATGTTACTGGCAAGCTTTCTCACTTACACGAGCCCGATTCTCAAACCCACGCTAGCAGAGGTGAGATGACAGTGATCGGCAAAGACCAGCACTTTAGACCATTCGGCCCCTCTCCCCCCCCCACTCCGCAGCTGGAAATTAATATCTGGCCTAGCCAATATTTTGTTTCAGATTCATCAAAAATCTCCGTACACTCTAATAATCTCGCAGAATGGACTTATTGTAATTATGTATACGATCTCCTATATAATTTATTATATTTAAAAATACTAACATTTATGGTTTGTAATTCGTTTCCAAACTGGAATATGGTTTCCAATTAAAAAATAAGGAAGAAAAGCGTAGATGTAAGATTATCTTGCGCTGACTGATTGTACTGTCGTTGTTATTGTAGGGTTTAACGCCATTTTTCAGCACAAGATAGGCTATACATGGCGGCCATTATAAATGGTGGAGGAAGAACCTGGGAAAACCCTGAAAAGAACCACCGACCCACGAGAAGCTACTGGCAAGCTTTCCCACATACCCACATTGGCCGAACACGAGACTCGCACGCACAAAGCTGTTATGGCAATGATCCGTAATGGTGAGCGCTTTAGTCCACTCGGTCACTCGGCCACTCGGGTCCCCTATTACTGTCTTTCATACTATCCAAATTTTATCAAATACCGTAGAATTTCAGCAGACTTGTAGTTATCTTGTATGCTGTGTATAACTCAATGAATTCATTAGAGGCGACATTCGATTCAGTATTAATGAACTGTAAAGTGCACTGTTTCACTTTATCAAATATAATTTTAACTTGCTATTAATGATAAAAATATAACAAAGTCAACAAATAGCAGACAAAAGATATATATATATATATATATATATATACCTGCCTCTATATATATATATATATATATATATATATATATATATGCACACACACACACACACACACACACACACACACACACACAAGGAAATATGCGCCGGCAAGCCAGCATGCGAACAGGTCAATACACAATACGATGATCACACAACAATTAATAAATAAACCACATAAATGACATGTTATTGGGTGGTAGCAGTGTCTGATAATTTTAACATTATTATCATAATGTCCGAGCTAGCAATCGTTTAAAAGCTGGTTTTAAAAAAGGGAGGCAATCAAAACTTGGGAAAATCCGAGTAATTAGCTGATATAAATTATCACGTGACGGATAAAAGATGGAAAATTGAAATTCGCGATTAACGTTGTATTGCCAAATTTACGGTGGCGTCTTTGTCTAGGTATTTTCTTGTGTCGGCCATATTTTACTTCTAGTCTGACCGCTAGAATTCTCAATTTTGTACGAGCTTTCCTAAAACTTGACTTTCTGATTATGTCTGAGATCTGATGCTACAAAGCATGGATGCTGTACTTGTTTGTACTAATTTACTTTCACATGAGAGTTAATATTTGCTAATATAATGTGTCAAGTACTAATTTAATCTAATGTAATCTATGTTGATTTTGTATTTAATGGTAGCTTATCATTAAGAATAGAACATTTATATAAGTACGAGAGATGCATATCAATGCCAGCTGAATGACGACCTTCATTCACATATTTATTTGAACAGAACTTTATCCATTAGGAGTGATTTGTTTTGGAGCGAGGTTTTCTAAAGATATCCAATATTTTATCAAAGTTGCATTTATCTCTTATAAATAGTCAAGATTTTTTTACATTCAAGATTAGATTGGGGGGTGGGTGTTGTTTGTGTTGGAATCTAAAGGTTAAATGTATACAGTTTTTTATGGATGTAGGCTAAGTTTATACAATTTTGTATGGATGTAGGTTACGTTTTGACAATTATATATGAATTTTCTCCATCGGTTGACAATAAATCACATCCTATAGCTTACTTTTATCAAATATTGAACTATATCAATTAATTCTGTACCCTGTACCTCACAGTTAAAGATCATATTTCATAACTTTACTAACCAATGTGTTCCCAATACTTCACAGTTAAAGGAAATTATTTGTTTCATTAAAGAGTTATGGAGTTTTCTATATACATGTAGTTGTGGAATTGACTCTGAAAATGACTTATGTATTTAAAGAAAACGTTTAAACAAGTTTTTGGTTTAATTCTTACTTTTTAATTTGAAGCCTTTCTTTAGAATTAAACTAACCTAACGATATGTATTGTTCAGCTTAAGAGAGTATCTTATTTCCAAAGAAAACGTTTCTGATGTACCATTGCAGGTGCAATCACAGTTAAAATGTTTCATCCATGTGTGTACCAGGAAGCCTGTTGGTCAAATAATTAAACATCTTTCCCGCGTGTTTTACATTCTTTCTCTTTAGAAAAGCAGTAATCAAAGCAGAATTGCCATATGTTATCAGATGAAATATCAGCTGCATACTCATCCTTAAGGTTTATGAAAAGCAAATAAATAAAAATAAAAACTAAAACACCGAAATATTAATTATACACTTTCCGTCTGATTGACTAGTATTCACACAATTGCCATAATTTTCTAAGTCACTCCCTCGCACTGCTGAAAATGACTTTAGACAAGCAAAACTGGAGGCTGCGCGTGGCTTGCTAGGTAAATCCACCGTGCAGCGCATCACATGTGCCGGGCCATGTACATATATGGTAATGGCATCTGCTTCCAGAAACACGATCTCAAGATAACCCCGAGATGTTCCAAGCATTGCCGAGATTTGCTCGTCGACCGTGTATCTACCTCCCTCCTACTAAACCGGCACGGCTGTCGTAAACACCAGTAGCGCAGGAGTTGATCGTTAGTTCGCTTGTCTGTGGTAAAACAGTGCCGGTGCCATCCCAGTCTTCTTCTGTCGTTTCATTTTCGTCTGCAGGCTGCGGAGAGAGCTTAAACCTTGCTGAGAAAGTTTCAACAAGTATCAGACCCGATCAAGAGGAGAATCCGGCCTTGATTTATTAAATTATTAGAATTCTTTAGTGACCAAGTAATTTTTTAAAATGGCAGAGCGCGTGAAACCCATGGGAATGGACAGGGCTCTCACTTCAAAGGTGAGTTTCACTTAGATTTGATTCATGTGCATGTTGTTGACACCATGTTTCATGCTGCATTTTGGTTAAATCCGGATTTATTTAATAAGTGATTACTTAGAAATCATTTTATTTCTTTTCAATCGGATTTCCGCTCTATGACATACCTTTGAAATAATATATGATCCGGATTGAACACCTAGAGCAGAGCAATTTAGATGTGTTGACCGACGTCCGGATGTCAATATTCCTAGATACACTGAATGGAACTTTACTAAATTCCAATTTTGTTCGAGTTTCATTCATTGCGTATAGCTGGACATACTGGGAAAACGTAAAAGAGGTGGACTGGGTGGGGTACGAAATAAATACAAAACTGTTTTCTAGTTTTTGCCTGATTAGTTTTTGCCTGATTCGGGAAGAAAAGCACTTGTTTAATATCGCGTATGAATACGTCTGACGATATATATATATATATATATATATATATATATATATATATATATATATATATATACACACACACACACACACACACACACATACAACTTTTCAGAAGTGCATAGTCAGTTTTCATTAGAAATTATTTAATATATTGATATGTTATGGAGTTTGTTCCATTAATATATACAAAACTTAGTTTAATATTCGATTTAGCCTGTGTATAATACAATTAAAAACGGTAACGCCATTTCGAAGAAAATTAGTATTGCATTGGGAAAGGCATTCTTAATTCATGTCATTTGACTAGAACGAGAAATATGTTCAGAAATGTTTGCTATGCTTACCATGGAAAATTCATGATGTGCTCCATTTTGATTTAATGACGTTGCTGTCTCTGTTGCTTTGTACATCACCGTAAGCATATAATTCAGTAGTTCAGTGATAGACAAATATAATTCTTCTTGAATTTGCAGACATGCATTTGGTATCATCTGAATATATTTTAGCTGTATTTTCCTCATGCGCGTCGTTTGCAAGTCGCGTATTCATTCATTTTTAGCATACTTCTCCTCGATTGAAACGTTTTCACATTGATAATGACATGTGATTCTTTGAAGCTACTGTAGTTAGATAAATAACTACTTTCTGCCATAATATTTCTAAAATATATGCAATTTTGCATCTAGAGTGTATTTATGAATTGGAAGATTCAACGATTGGGCTATCAGTTATTTATTCTTTTGGAGCTCGTATAGGACCTGTCTGATGTTTTGCAACACTAATGTGCACTCCCAGTTATATTGAAAATAATAGTTACTGTTCTTAGATAAGGCATACCTTCGAGTACATTCTGTGATGTGCGTGGGGAATGATCTGTTTGCGTGGATATACGGAAATCAGATATCACCCTACTATCTACGTTCGTGATATATGTCCGTCCTTTTAACCACATTTTTAACGAAATCCAGTGCATTTCTTATGAGATCAGATGCCCCAAGGCGTAATGTTTAATTTAAGCTCTAACTTGGACATAACATGTAAGAAAAAGCTGTATGTTATTATGCATTTTCCGAAAATAGTTGCATTTGAAAAAATAAACAAGTGGAATGTGTAGTGCAAGCGATCTTTCATGAAACATCCGAAAAAAACCTTTTTGCTTTGTTATGACAGACCAAAAAATAAAAGGCCCGTAGGTTGATCTCTGTAAACAATTCTAGGCTTCAATGCCTATTTCTATTGAACATGGTAGTATTCTTCACTGTTAGGAAATCTCCAGAAAAAGCAGCGAAAATATGATTTTCTCAGGCACTGCTTTATGATGCACTAACAGCTGATTGCTTTAAGTGGTGTAGTGATACCTAGAAGCAAGCGATCTTTTATTTGCTCTAAAATTTCAGTTAATTTATTAGGAAGATCATATTACATGAAACCGAAGTAATATAATGCCTTTGCATAATTTTCCTGTTTTCCTAATTTTGTTTAGTTCATTCAGAAATTCATCGCAATGTATCGAATCCCACGCGACTGTAACTTTAATCAGTCTTTTCTTTTTTGCGCAGAAACTTTGTATTAATGGCTAGGTTTATTCTGACATAAAAAATGTACAAATTCTGTGAATGCAAACACTGGACCAAGTGACCTTCTAACACTCAGTAGACTTAATTCTCAGTCAATAGTTTAAATATACCACATATTTATTAACGTAAAAGGACAGGAAATGTAAACTTAATTCAAACTCTTGTAAGGATTGAAATTTGGCGTTATAATTTCCTGTCATTAAGACCCTCAATATTTGTCGCGTTGTTCTGGAATTGTTTCAGGTTATGGAGTGCAAATTGTATTTGATAGTCACAAGTTTATCACATTTGCATTTTGAAAAGACCACAGTGAAACTAGAGAATAATTCACAATCATTAGAGGTGTGAGGTATCGTTTCCGAAAGACTGGATTTGAATTTCGTCTTAATTGAATGTGCGATTACGTCATCATGCGAGAACACGGAACTAAAGGCAATTGGAAATCCGGTCTTTGCCGGATTAGTTTCTGCCACTAGTCCAGAAATCTGATCCTAGCTGTTACTATAAATAGCTTCATGCATCCTCTAGAACATTAGGGGCCCATTTCAGGGCTGGCAGAATTAATACTATATCGTGTTCACCTTGATAAAAGATGCGAAAAAAGAAAGTTAAACTTACCCCAAAAAATGTAATAAATACGTGTTAGATACATAACGTAGTTACATGAGCAAAGTAAAGAAACTTAAGGAAACATAAATTTGCATATTATACCAACGTAACAATGTACATAAGTTATTTAGAGTTTAACAACCTTTTCAAGGTCATTCCATAATATCTAATGGATTTCAATATACAGTGTGTGTGTGTATATATATATATATATATATATATATATATATATATATATATATATATTCAAGTAATGTTTGATCTTTATTTTGAATTATGATTTTGTTAGCTGGCACTTGATGATATTTTTTTACATTTGCTGATTTTTAGAATTTATTCGTCATTGTTTACTTATGTTTATCAAGTGTGGTGCTCACACACTAATTTACGGAATTTATGTTGTTTTTATGTCGTTGTTTTATAAAATTTCTTAATTCTATCAACAAATATCTAAGCTAATTTTGCGTCGTGGTAAACCTGAATTAAACGAACTTTGTTCCTCCCACTTAGCAAAGATCTTTATTATTTCGTACAAGCCATATGACTGAAAAATTCTTAAAGCTACGTTAAAAATCCAAATCACACACACACACACACACACACACACACACACACACACACACTCGTACAACGAGTACATATAAAACGATAAATCAGAAGAAAATGCAGCTTAGACAGACGTTCATTTTCTATCAAACCAAGATAATTTTTACAGATCGGTAAAGAAAGGATTCACACGTTCTAGAAATGAATCAAATTTGATACAAGAAGAGTCGGTTATTGAATTGTGGTGTTCTTCTTCCACATTGTACCATTTGCTTTAACTATGCACTTTGAAGGGCCAGTTAAGAATCCATTCCATCGATGGAAAGGTAGTTGATACAGGGGATATTGGAAAGCTCTATCAAAGTTTCATATATAGAAAATGTTATTATTACATACCTGGGCACGTGGGCTGGCATGTGCCACTAGGTACTTATAAAATCCCACATGAGGCCTCTCAGAAATAGAGAAATTCCTATCGCGGCAGAGAGCTTTTTTTTTTTTTTTTTTTGTGCCTGTAAAAAGCTCACATCGCGGAAAGTAATATTCCTGGAACTTTGTTGGCACTTGGTGTTTTGCTTCGTCAGCAATGTTTTTTAGATTAATATCGCGAAGTTACACAAGATTATGGCCTAAATCTATATCAAATGTAGGTATTGAATGATTATCATTTTAAATCTCCTAATCCGGTGGAATCACTCATTATACGACATGAAGTAGTCAATATGGCTAGTTGTTTGGTTTCGTGTATGGGGTGTAACACCATTTTTCAGCACATGATGCTGTTTATATGGTTGCCATTCCATTTAGATCTACTGGTCATAAACCAAAAGAGCTTATGGGATGGTTCGTCGTCTGTTGTCCGTCAGTCCGTTGGCAAGGGTTTGTCATCGCTAATCCTCCCAGACTACTTGGAAACTAGGCATGAAACTTTACACACACATACATTCATCCCATGTTCGTGTTGGTTCTGAATTAAATTGGTGCTGCTCGGACATCCAGTATGGCCGCCAAGTATTTCTCTATAGCTTACTCCTCCTAAATGGACATTCATAAAAATGAAGTCTTCACAAGAAAAGAAAACTTATTATGATGTCTAGTTGATCATAAATGAAAATGGTACCAATCTGATGTCCAATATGGCAGCCACGACAGCCATCTTGAAAATCTTATTATCGCTTCTTCTCTTGAAAGGATGACCATATCAAGAGGGAGATTCCACTAAAAGACTACTTGGAATGTCTAGTTGGTCTTAAATTAAAATGATGCCAATCTGACATCCAATATGGCCGCCATGGCAGCCATCTTGAAAATCTGGTTATCTCTACTCCTCCTCAATCAATGGTCATATCAACATGAAATTTCCACTACAAGACTTCTTATAATATTTAGTTGTTCTTAAATGAAATAGTGCCGATCTAACGTACGACATGGCCAGCACGGCAGCCATCTTGAAGATATATCTATTGCTACTCCTGAATGGGATGTTGTAACTTGAAAATAGCATTATCTTTATTCCTACCCAATAGATGGATATGTCAACATGGGTTTGTCACAAATGCCTACTATGAAACATAGTTGGTTCAAAATGAATTGTGCCAGTCTTGCATCCAATATGGCTGCCACGAATGTCTTAAAAGTATTTTTGTCACCACTCTTCTTGAATGGATATTTATTATGTGGAGTTTTCACCAAAACCTTTATAATGATGCCTGCTTTGTTCTGAATGAAAATGATGTCGTAAAATATATGCACTACAGCAGATCATTTGAAATTGTTCGTATCGCTCAAGAATGTCAGAGATGACTTCAACACTCAGCAGTTAACAGAAAGAACTGGTCTTATCTTTAATTCCTGGAAATTCATTTCACATAGTAAAGCGCCAGTCCTTTCAAGGGACTCTTTTTTTTGACTGGAAGAAGAACCCGGGAAGACCTCTGGAATAACCATCAACCCGTTGGAAGGTACTGGCCAGCTTTCTTACATAACCACGTTGGTCGAGACGAGATTGAAACTCAACGCCGATGGAGGTGAGATGTGTAACGGCGAGCGCCTTAGACCATTAAATCACCCGGGACCCCTGAAAAGTCAGTTACCCATCTACAACGAATGAGCAATTGGACTATTACAATACATTTTTGTCTGGAGCGCAGAAGTAGCCCATGGTGTTTTTTCAACTGGTTGTCTAGTATATTCACAAACTCAGGAGTAAAGATTATGAATTTGTAGAAATGTCTCTTGTAGTCGATGAATGATATTTTTTGGTTTGTTTGCAAAGAAGCCGCCCTCCCTAGCTCTTAGCATGCGCAGCGACAGTCATTGTATTTTTTCAGATGAACTACAAACGGTAATTACATGGAACACACACTTTAAGTTTGCAAGGTACCTTGCCAGATGGTTCTCATTTTCCGGTACGGCCTAGGGTCTTCTATCGGGTTGTTACATGCCATGATAATTAGATGGCTTATTTTCTTGTCTTTGATCACAGCAAGAATTGTTAACATAACTGAAATTGTTGAGCAGCGATGTAACTGGCAGTTAGATCTAATGAGGCACTCACAGTCCAAAGATCTGTCGTTACAACGTTAATAATATCTAAAAGCGTGCATCAGGTGCACTGAAAAATGGCGGACGAAAACAATTGATGGTTTTGATGACCACGTGTGCAAAGATTATAGGTATATATTTATATCGAGCTTAGAGCGGTTTCTTTATTTTTTCTGTACGAAAGTCAGTAAATTTCGAGACAAGGACTGCGAACTGTCTTGAAACTTTGAGGTCATATATATCCAAAGTTATTAAAGATAACAGTGAATTTTTAATCCGGGCTTCTGACCTAGTTTATTACTTTAATTTGTTTTGGGGGGATAAAAATAAAGTTAAAGTAGCTGTTTTTGTCTTCTACTTTGGAAATCGCTGAGAATTCAACTTCTGGTCGATCCATACCTATATAAGTAATCTAACGTTAATGGCAGATATGTTTTTTTGTAAACGATTCAGGTTATCTCTCCCTGAATATTTAGCTACTGATCTAAACAATAATAATAATACAAAAAATTAGACCTAAAGCAGTTCATCTTGAATTAGTTCTTTCTAACGATTCTTTAACTGTGAAGCAATTTACACGGAATAAGCTTCCTACTTTATGAAAAGTGAAAGTATCCTATTCTTGAAAATAAACAGGAATTTGTAATGGCAGCCATAATTCGCATGTTTACTTGGCTTTGCCATGTCGGACGGTTCATACCAAAGGAAAAACAAACAAACCAAGATGCATAAGATTATTTGTTACAAATGGCGAATATGATGTAGCAAATTTCTTTCACAAAAAAAGAAAGAAACAAAAGAGCAAACTTAGAAGATTTTTCTGCAAAACTTGAATTTAAATTAAATCGCTTTCAGCAGTTTTACTTGAAATATGCGTAAATAATCACTGAATCCGTCTACTTTTGGTTGTTGGCAATGTAAACATGATATTCATAAATAAATGTTTAACCCGTCTACATCTAGTTCATGGCAATGAAAACGTATGGCGAATTACGGTATGAAGTAAGAAGTTTATCATTCAGATTCCTTTGCGTGAGTCAGGTTAAAATAGAGGAAGCCCAGTGGAATATTCCAGAACCGCACCTCATGTACAAAGAATACTTTCGAAGAAGGCCTCATATCTGGCTAGTCTGAGCTCATTGGCGAAAGAACCATTGGCTGCAAAACCATAACACTACACGCTTGTACACCATGTGTAGCACGTGCGGATTAGTTAGTAACCATAGCAACTTTACAAATACTTAGACGTCTTGTTATTGGGTTTAACGATTTTATAGCTGATACTATCCGAGTCCAGTATTACTGGGAAGTAAAGATAACAGAATACGCAAACAAAACTTTCTTATGCCAGCAGTTGGAAACAATGCATGTGCGATAACAAACTTAATAGTTCCTAAAAGAAAAATAGAGCACATAATGTTATCATGGAATGTTAAAATGTTAGAGCACATAATGTTATCATGAAATGTTAAAATGTTATTCTCTCAAGGCTTCTGTAAACATGAAACCCTTGTTTTATTGGAAACGCAACCATTTCTAGAGAGACAAGACATATAAAAATATACAATCCAGAGGCATTCATAACTCTTTTCCACGCTATCTGAAAACAAAGTCATAATTATTCCTTCGGTCTTTTTTCTTGTTTTGTTTTGGGGTTTATTTTCCATATGTGCACTGAGACGTATCGATCTTAATTCAATTTACATTACTCTGAGGTAGAAAGGCAATAAAACTGTAGAATCCGTGTTACTTTGAGTTGCAATGATTTGTTCTTTGCATTCTTCTTCTGTCGCTAAAGCATCTTGCTGGATAAGATATTCAAACTGACTCAAGTAATACCGGCAGCAGATGTGCTTTAATTCCATTCTGATTTAATTACTGACATCTGAGTTCTATCAGAGATCTAAATAGTACAGTCTGTGTTGTATAGATTACATCAGAGATCTAAATAATACAGTCTGTGTTACATAGATTCCATGGTTCTACAAAGTCTTGCAATGATGTTATTTAACCCAGTCTAAGTCAACATGTGCATTGGTCTGGAATGGAGTCAGCGATTTACTGGTCACATATTAGGTTAAATTCAACACTCTGGGACAACTTATTCAGCAGTTATGTTCATAAGTTTTGAATTGCAGTATGATGTTGATATTTCAGAGTTTTACAGCAGGAGGTTTATTAAATCAACATGCTGATGCAGTCATCTTTCGATAACATTCCAAACATATCAACGCATGCATTCTCAGATTGTCGGCATCCACTGATTACAGTACGGATTAATTTACAAAACTTGATACCTTAGAGCAAAGACACGTTTTGTACGAAACTTCCAGATCCTTTTAACGCTCATTTATATTCTTAAAGATGACAAGCTCCCCATCGTGCATGTTTTTGTATAAATGGTGTGTCTCTAAAAAAGCAGTTTAATCCTGTTATTTCGATATTGTCTTATGTTTGCAGATGTGCCATTAAATACCATTCAATAAATTAATTCAATCAACAGAGGTTCCTTTCTTGTGGGAAGGAGATTTTTTTCCAAAAAGTGTGGCGAGTATAAATATACACAAACACATTTACGAAAAACATGGTCCTGGTAGACCCATTTTCCAGACCTTTGAATTGGATTTTAATCCATTCATAAACTTGGTCTTTTTTGTCTGACTCTTTTCAATAACCTGATTAGCTACAATCCAGCAGGCAAAATATGGATTGTTTCAATTTGCGAGGTTGGGGTGGGTGGGATCACAAAGATATCAAGCAAAACGAAGTCTAATATTTGTATGTAACTCGTTCTTTACCATTATATGCATTGTAACAAGTGTCATTACAACAGTTTCAATAACAGGGAAGCATTTTTCATTATTTTAGGATGTATGGATATTAATAATCATGTTCGAAATAAACTCTAAAAATGAAATTTTATAAATATTAGGTCGTGGTACAATGGGAGGGGCTTTGTTTTAGAATAGACATTACATTTGATATGGCATAATATCGTCGTAAATTATAGTAATAAATCATATTTATAGTAATAAATAATATTTACATTTGCTGAGTTTGCATCTTGTTTATTGGCTTCTCTCTCCATGTTCTGATTATCAGCTAAGCAACTATATGCTAGTTTGAACCGTGGCCAAGTCTTGCAACTAACTATTAAGTGACGCCTTTCCTCTTTGTCGGATATTTTGCATGGTTGATTGTTTACAGCCCGTTAGGTCCGTCGGACTATATTGCTCACAGCTTTGGAATTCAGCGTATTACCGACCCGAAGTAGAGCGATGTTTTGGCACACCAATGACGTTCTTTCTGTGCTGAGAAATACCGGCTCTAAGCTTTCGGCAGAAAACAATAATATAATTAAACATTTATTATGACCTATGATGTGTGCCATCGTATAAAACAGTCATCATCCAATTAGCGTAATTAAGATGGAATATGATAGTTGCCAATGTGCAAAAAGTACAGTGGGTACCCATCATTAATTGAAGAAATTTTCAGTTCTCAGTTTCTTCTACTTGCACGACGATATTAATTGTGTTTGAAAGCAAACACGTTTTGAAAACTATATGATTTAAAACTCGAAAGCTCCCGCAATCTTACTTGTCCCAGGGGGATTTTAAAATCAGAGGGAAATGTTTATTTCCTAACGCTAGTTGCCCTTATTTACTTACAAAAGTCGATGGCTTGTAATGCGACCATAATAGTACAAGACACTTAACAAAGTTTGCTAAATTTCCGGGGAGATATATATATATATATATATATATATATATATATATATATATATATATATATATATATATATATATATATATAATAGTTTCAGCTTTACTTTGGGTATTCAGATGTTTTTGAGCATCAGAGATTTCCAGCAAAAGCAATATATTCTCAGCTTAGTCAGGCCTCATGAAAGAAGTCAGTCTGATTACAATGAAGCTTATTCGGGCCTTATAAATGAAACCAGTCTCATTAAAATGAAATTTAGTCGGACTATGTGAAAGAAGCCAGTCTGATTACAATGAAGATCTACTTATCAAAGGCGCTCATAGAAATCAGTGTGCAGGTGACTTTTGGAATTTTCAGTCGGGTTTTAGTAGCATATCAGATAAAGCGTTCCATATCTTTGTTAGGGAGAGTTATCATTAGCAACGATATGTTCCGAATGACATCAACCACTTTGGGCGGTCTAAAAGATGTAATTTGTGACTGATGAATGAAAATGTCAACATACTAATACGACGATCTTGATTTTAAACTGAGTGGAAGGAACCTGAAGTGGCTTCTTTGATTTCTGGTCAATTAAGATCAGTGAAACAAAGGGCATTATGTACAACTACAATGCGTTTAGAATGGTATTCTTACTATAACATAAGAAACTCGTGCAATTTGGTTACTTTATTTATTCAATAAGACGATTCTTTGAGTTTGAAAACCAATGAACGCGGTAATTGATTTCTCTAAAAACAGTTCAGTTACAAGAGTAATAATTTATGAAGACAACCACTTCAATTTACTGCAATGAGCCACATCTGTTAATTCCAGACTCATCTGTTTATTTGTATTGCAGCCAAAAAGGCTACTGTCCTAACAGATCTTCCCTGCTTTTTATCCTGCACATTGCCCATTTGTTTATCTCTCTCGTAATCGAAAGAACACAGGGTGCAGAAAGTTTCTCACTAACTACGTTCCAAATGCCTTGTTTGATGCGTTTTTCCTGTTAAAATTTCACTGCAGGCTGATAACATATACTGAACCAACCGCTCCACACGTCAGATACATTGCCGTATTTACATATTTTAGTACGCGCCACTGATGTATTACTGTATATGTAAAATAAGATCTACATGAGCCCATGTGGCAAAGCATGCCCCAAGAAGATATTTTAATTATGTTTGCCCACCGTATATTGACTAAATAGGTTATACGAGTTGATATCAAAACGTCCACGCACTTGTCTGCTTTATGTAACGAGAACAAGAAAAGGGTCTGCGTTTAGAACCTTGAAGTTGAAGTTGAAGTTCTGGGGATTGTTGGACTTGAAGTTATGAACCTTCAATACCTTCATCAATGATGGTTAAATATTTGATATAGGACTGCATTAGACCCCAACAGGACTTATTGTCTTTACGAAGTGCATAAAGTATGGTATGTCGATCTATCATTCACACTGAATTAATATACGATATGTCAGTCTGTCACTCCCATTGCACTTAATACGAGATGTCAATCTGCCACTCAAATTTCATTAATTACGATATGTCAATCTGTCACTCCAATTGTATTAAATACGATATGTCAATCTGTCACTTCCATTGCATTAAATACGATATGTCAATCTGTCACTTCCATTGCATTAAATACGATATGTCGATCTGTCACTTCCATTGCATTAAATACGATATGTCGATCTGTCACTTCCATTGCATTAATTACGATATGTCAATCTGTCACTTCCATTGCATTAAATACTATATGTCGATCTGTTACTAACATTTCGACGTTGGTTAGTTATCACTTAATAAAGTAGCAATTTTTCATAAATTCTTACACAATCAGCATTTTTATAAAATTCAATTCTTCATAAATACATATAAGTAACAACAACACTTGAATTCAGTGCTTTATTTATTAATGTAAAACTGCTTACCAATACACTCTTCCTAAATGAACAGCATAGATCAATAATGCCATTCAGCAAGTCGTTGCTTAATTACACTCACCAAAGGATTAATACGCTTCGTTACCAGCCACTAAAAGTCAAAGTTAAAACATGCACATTATAAAAATTTATACAAAAAAGAGATAAATAAATCGTTATTTCAACTTCACTCAGTTCGCGTCTTAGTGTTACGTAGGAAGGGGTGGGGGGTGGGTGAGAGAAGACAATATAAACTCGAACCGAGAGTTGACATCTTCAAATGGCGGTTAAAAGTAATGTATTCAAAGGCATTACACCCAAGTTCACTATCTCAACATGGACATATTAAAAACCTATAAAGAAATACTTACTTTAACTACATCGACATGAATGGCGTTAACTTTAAGTAATTTCATAGGCTTTCTCAGTTTAATTGAATTTTTCTAAGAATCGTAATGGCGATTATCACGCTTCATGTTATCCAAGGGACGTAAATCCAACACAGGATTAAACAAGCAAATATGAGATTGGGGGCGGGGGGAGCTCCAAAATTTTTGACACAGCCAACACTGACGGCAAGATTGCTTTTTCTCATCTTTGGACAGACTGAAATTAAGATCAACTTTTGACATGCTCCATGACTTTCCTTTTGTGGATGGGGAGGTGGCGACGGGGAGTGAGTACTTGAGAAAGCCTGCCAGTAGCTTCTCTTGGGTCGGTGGTTCTTTCATGGGTTTTCCAGGGTTCTTCCTCCACCAGTTATACTGGCCGCCATGTATAGCCTATCTTATGCTGAAAAATGGCGTTAAACTATACAGCAACAACACCTAAATACTGTACATGAAATATACCATGACGGCTGTTAAGGGAGCCATTGAATACTGTACATGAACTATATCATTGCGGCTCTGAAGGAGGGCCTCTGAATACTGTACATGAAATGTACCAAGACGGCTCATAAGGGAGCCACTGAATACTGTACATGAACTATATCATTTCGGCTCTAAAGGGAGCCACTGAATACTGTACATGAACTATATCATTTCAGCTCTAAAGGGAGCCACTGAATACTGTACATGAACTATATCATTTCAGCTCTAAAGGGAGCCACTGAATACTGTACATGAACTATATCATTTCAGCTCTAAAGGGAGCCACTGAATACTGTACGTAAAAAGGCACTTATGATGATTCTTTATCCATTGATTTTTTATGTTATTATTGCTACACATGCATAGGACGTCGAAAAAGTGAGTGTATGGTATTTCTCTCTAGTTTCCTTTTTTCCAATAAATTATGAAGTGTCATCTTGTAAATATCGAGCAACAGAAACTTTAATCAGCCTGTTCTAATATTCGCGTTGGTTCGCTGAATCAGTCAACTGTCTATAACAAATACGGTAGCTGACGTTATGTCCATTTATCACACCGCCTGAAGACTTCTGATGGTGCTATTCTTCCATTAAAGATGCAGTTCTTTTCTCTCATCTGCAATTCACTATATTTTACTTGCCAAAAGTAGGAACTAGTTCATGGTCTTCCAGCAATGAATATGCATGTATACCGAATTTTGTTTAGACTTAATATTAGGGTACAACACCTGTCTATGTCAGTGTCATTTACGATACCTCAGCACAAAGGTGGCTATATGGTGCCAACTAGAGGTAATCGTTCGAAAGATGTTAAATTGAATTGCAACAAAACAACCCAGGAAGACAAATTCTTCCAAAACAATGTAAAGATAAGGTACTAGATAAACTAAAACACGTAAAAATGTTAACATTTGTAAACTGTATAATACATAAAAAGACAAAAGTAATACCCATCTAAAATCCTTGAGATATTACTAAAATATTTGCATAAACAACATTTAAATTTAAAATGTCCAAGATCGAGTTTCAGCAAGCGGTTACATCAGAATACTCACTTAAGTCGCACAAGGTAGAAATCTTTACACTCAACAAGAATGTGATCCCATGTTAGTGGACAATGGCAGAGTATACATCCGCTCGAGGTTAGCACTTCAGGAGGTGTACTGTAAACACAAACTGAGGATAGATTGAGAGGAGGAGCGGGTGGTCCTTTCCATTGATTATATATTTGATGTACTAGTTTACTATCTGAAACGTCGGTGCATCTTCTTATGCTGTTTAATGAATACACCATTGTTGCCAACATAAACTTTCTTAACCCACGAGTAATGATAGCAATAAACAGCAGCCTCAGGAAGGTATATATGTATGCGCAGACTCCAAAAATATGCTCATTCGGGTTACCTCGTATCTTTCTAGGTTCAACACCTTCCTACCAATAGCAGTGCAATGTCAGAGTAACGCAGGGTAATGGCAAGTGTCATTTATTCCTTGCTAACAACTCCCACCTTGCACATCAGAGACAGAAATTCCATTTTAGTTTTAAACGACTGACATGTATTACATACAGTGCCTTATTTCACAGTACATGCATGCATGTATGTCTGCTTTATGGATATAAAAGTATAAGTATGGTTTATGTATGTTTGTATATATCTATATATCAAACTATCATTAATGTCTTTTATTCTGAATTAAAATTTTACGGCTTACGTTCAGTTTACTGTATGTTATCTTATTTTATTTAATTTTGCGAAACGTTTTTTCTTGATGATACTACGTTATTTTTTAAGTAAATTGGCACCGCGAGTATTTGCTCTGATATTAACCTATCGTTAAAACATGTTAATCGCTTGTTCACAGATTGCCTTAAATCAGTTATCATGTGTTGATTTACCAAAATCAAAGACCATCAACACTTAAACACAAATTTTCAATGCCTATATATGTTGCTCAGACATAATTGGTTACCAGAGGGACACTATCTCCAGAGTAAAAATACGGAACTATTAGCAAAAGTGTTTCATTTACTAAGATAAATCGAGAAAATAGTTGAAGTGACGAATCATGCACAAAAGAACCTCCAAACCCCCTTGAAACAACCTCCCTCAGGCTGACAGATGTGTCTGATAATGCAGTTTACAAGAAATTTGTATGGAAGAATATGAATTTATTCATCTTCCTCAATGACGTTATGCCACCATATCGGGCAATTCGGCGCTACCTGCATGCTGAGTTATATTGTGCGATTCGGCAAAATAATGAGTTATGCAGAAAATAGGTGCGTTAGGTAAGAAAGGGGAGTAAGAGCTCTAGGCACCACTTCCCCCATAAAGCAGTCGAAGGAGTGGATTCCAATAATGTGTTGTTATCAGCAGTGTCTGTTGTCGCTCCTTCCAACACAAATATTCTGTTACTTAATATGCAGCCGTGCAGGCTGGATTCTTGAATGAGCGCACGCAAAATCTTAGTGATTAGGCAACGACTCCCAAAACAGGTCAAGCAATAAGTATGTCAAAAAGAAGCAAAAGAGTATAATACATATTACTAATATTTTATTCAAAAAGGCTTTCCTCGAATTTTATTTACGCGTTTCCAGTTTTCTTGACGCTTTTATGACGCTAAAAGTTAGATATTTTGTTGCCTTTGTTTAAATCTTCAAGGACCTCAAATTATAATAAATCCAATAGTACTGATTTGTTTTCTTACTCTATACATATTCAGGGGATAGGACCTGATTACAGAATTTTTGTAGCTGTTAAATTAACAAGATAGGTAAATAAATAAATAAATAAATAAATTAATAAAGGGAGATCAACATTACATTCTAAGTTATTATTAGAATTCGACATTTAACTGAATAATAGTTTTGATGTTATGTAGGAGTCAACTTGTCGACTGGTACGTCGTATAGCATTTATAATTTTTCTCTTTCTTCCCACCAGGTGACAGCTAAATACGACCCGGCTGCTGAGACGGAAGTCCGGAACTGGATCAAGAAAATTACAGGAGATGAAATACCAGAAGGAATGTATGAAGTAGAGAAGGCACTCAAAGATGGCTATATTCTCTTCAAGTAAGTAGGGATAATGCTCGGTTCAAAAAGAAATGTCGTGACAATGCATGAAAACGTTCTGGATCATGTTTCAAAGGCAACACGTATAAGTTTATTTTGGATTTAATTTTCTTAGCAATACCTCAGTACACTTGGTTGAAGCTCAACACTGTGTTTAGGGAAATCAGTATTCTGGCGAGAATGGATACTTCACGTCACTTCCCCACGGACGCTGAAGGCACGATCCAAAGCTCTGTAGCCTTTGGATTAGATGTTGCTAGTATTCTGCTAGATTTAACTCAAGAGAAAAGTAGTTCCAATATCGTTGGAGTCAACTTTCCACCATTCCACCATTTTGTTTCAGTGGTAAGGGCTTGGTACATATTAGAAAACTTGGTCTGAGAAGCTCTTAATATTTTCCATAAATACTTTGTCTATTCATTTATCAATTTCTTTAGAGACATAGGCTTAGTTAATCCTTTAATTTTTAAAACGGTTTCTCACGGAAGGTGACGCTCTAGAATAGGTAGTGGGCAGTGGTTCAGGGGAGGTAATATTTAATGCTTATGGCCCATAAGTTATGGGATCCTATGATATAACTCCTGCGACAGTACATTGTTTTACAAACAGATAGACCCCAAAGCTTAAGAAAGAATTAAAAGTTTACCTAATGAGCACCCAATACCAAAAGCTTTTGTATCAAGATATGCTGTCATATACTGTGCTGATAAATCGTTCTCGATTTTGTTAGTTCGACTTAAAATTTCATGCCAACGGCAGTGACCTTGACCTGTTGATGAAATATGCAACTGCCGTTTTCGGTTGTCTCCGCCTGCGTTAGGATTTGCGTTAATTCTAGATAATGAAGGTATTTACTCTCAGCACCACGAAAAAACTTAATTTGTAAAGTGATAGTTTACAAAAATTGCCCAGTTTTATTAGTACCTAAATCTGAAACTAACTGCTTCTTTCTATAAGGTTTGTTTACTAAGGCTCGTACGTTCTTTTTCTGAAGTAACGGCAGATACTATTGAAAACTAAATTAAAAAAACCTTTCACTCTAACGTTATTTCTCTCAGGTGAATACAATTCATGAGGACAATACATGCAAAGTAAGCAATAACTTACATGTGGACGAAACGAAAAAACACATATGCAACATTTCAAAATACACGTATATCATATCTTTTGATACAAGGCATATAGTGACCTAAGCTGTGTGACATACTTTTGAATGTATAAACATAGGGCAGGTACAAGTTTTAAATTTGATCTGTCTTACAGAGGATTGCAGTACAAGTTTTAAATTTGATCTGTCTTACATTGATCTGTCTTACAGAGGATTGCAGTACATGTTTTAAATTTGATCTGTCTTACAGAGGATTGCAGTACAAGTTTTAAATTTGATCTGTCTTACATTGATCTGTCTTACAGAGGATTGCAGTTTATGTAGTATAATATCTTCTGTGAATATGCGTAGACTGTTGACAACTGACGAATTTCATACTACTGATCTAAAGTAATACACTGTTTTTTTTTTTGTTTTTTTTAAAAGAAATGTTATGAATCAATCGAATTTTCTGCAATCCGATTGGATATAAACGGTCACGTGATACTGATCAAGAATTTTTTGTATACATCGATGAATTGTGCGGATTCCTTTAGTTTCAAAATTTATGGTAATTTTATGTGAAGCTTTATCTACACCAGCTTCTTACACCATAATAATAACAAGCCCCACGACCCATCTTTGTGATTTCGGACCAGAATGTGCAACTCCCTGATTAAAATCGCCGATAGAAGTTAAAACAGTGTAATTGCACAGTCATTCCTGCATTTCAACACTCACCCCTTTGCCAAAGAAAACATAAGGCAGGCTTTACAAGCCAGTAGTGAGAAATTATTGCATTGCTTCGATAATGTTTCACCAGATATTGTTAAAGGTCAGGATCATATATCGAGCAAGGGATCTCACTAAACATGGACACGATTTTGCTTTTGAAAAATTGAAATGGGTAGAAAGCATCATCAGTGAATGATATAACAACACATGTCATACGCAAGCGTAATGTTAGAAAAAAGGAATTGTCTGATTTAAACAGCACCAGCCAATTTTTTTTTTTATATATTAAAATAATGATCATAACAATATATCATTGGCATGACCCGCTCCGACACTCAAAAATATATTACTGGATAAAGAATTGACGACTCTTGGCTTGCGAAGATCGGGCTATGTACTCTGTCGCAGTTAAGTGGCTAATGAAAGAAAACTTCGATCTACCTAAAAGTGAATGTTTTGTTGATGAAATCTGCTGATCTGATGATAGAAAGGAAGTAAATTGGAATTATAAGAATTAAATGATCTTGGTTGGGTATTTATCGATGTGTAAATTTTACCTAATTACTCACAAATTTAACATAAAGTCCTTGGGACTCTATTTACTTTGTGAGTAATTAGGAAAATTTGGTAAAATTTACAAATCGATTAATACCCAACCATGATCATTCATATATATATATATATATATATATATATATATATATATATATATATATATATATATATATATATATATATATATAACTCTATATATATATATATATATATATATATATATATGGGGTGTGTGCATCGTTATCAAGACAATGTAAACAAGGCGTATTATTACTGCTAGTGATCGTATATTCCTCCTCCCATTACGACTACAATACTACTACCGCTGCTGCTGCTGCTGCTGCTGCTACTACTACTACTACTACTACTAATAATAATAATAATCATTATCATCATCATTTTTATTTGATACATTAGCCTCTGGCCCAGATTACACACATGTATTAAAATATGGTAGAACCACAAAACATAACAATTCTAGGGGTAACACACCGACTGTTTAACTTTTGTAGATAAATAGAGAAATTATGAAGGACATTAATATTAGTACTGATTCTCTGGATAAAGTTATAAAACTTGATGTGACTTGAATTAAAATGAAGGTATGAAGCCTTTCTCAGGTTATCGTATATGGCACATTTAACAGCAAAGTGAAACTCACCTTCTATGTCTGCACAAAAATGGTACAATCTTTCAACATAGGGGATATTTTTATACCTACCTATTATTGCCATTATGGGAAGCTTTCCATTTCTGAACACGCAAAGCAAGCTAAGAATGTGTGAAGAGTTCTGATCTTATTATAGAATCGCAATCTATCCACTAATTTAACTCTCCATTTAGTTCTTGTTGAAAAAATATTTTTACAACATTGTTTAAACATAAGGAAACAAAAAGAGTTTCTTATCAACCATCACTTGAATAACCAAAACTTCTCCCATTCCGTATGAAAACAGTAGATTTTAAACCCGTAATTCAAAATTGGTTCTATTTTAAGATCAGATGTTTGGAATTGAGTTTTTTATGACAGCTTACCAAACCGTTAGGTCTAGTCTTCAAACTATAAAGTGCCTTTTCCGATCGTGTTGCTAGCTCTTTTGATACATATACCATGAATTTTTAGAAGAGAATAACGAACACGATATCAATAATAAGATACTGTTTCTATCAAGCAATCACCAAAATACCAACTTTTATATCCTCTAAAATATATCCCTTTTCGAAAAACTACAATCTTAGCTTTTTTTCTAGGATTATCTTTAGTTTCCAGAAATTGCAGTATTTCTTCAGTCTATTTACTTTCTCTGAAGCTGAGTAGCAGTTTCAGCAAAGGCAATCACATTATCAGCATATAACAGTGCAAATAATTTAGCAAATTCTAATGTTACACCATCATTCTGGTCAGAAATGTGTATCTTTTCAATCATTAGAAATAATGAAAATAAAATAGGTGATAAAACACAACCTTGTCTTACACTAGCCGGGCAGTGATAATAATAATAATAATAATAATAATAATAATAATAATAATAATAATAATAATTATTATTATTATTATTATTATTATTATTATTATTATCATAAGTAGTAGTAGTATTTCAACTCCTGCTATTGCTACGACCACTACAACTATTGTAATTTTTTTCAGCCTTGTAAAGAAAGTAATAGAAGGAACTCCCGCAGACAAACGCCCGTCCGGAAGTGAAGCCTTTCTTAAACTTAATGCCAGTAAGAGCGAACAATCTTTCAAGCAGGTAAATACAGTCTACCTACTTACTGACCTACCTACCTACTTGTCAATCTATCCATCATACATACATACATACATACATACATACATACATACATACATACATACATACATACATACATACATATATACATACATACATACATATATTAAAAATACACACTCTCCAGTGTTTGCATGTATCCAAACGAGAGAAAGACAAAGATTATCTCAGGTCACAAACCTATACAACAAAAATCGTGCTTGAGATTAAAGTTTTCAGCTATATTTTCACCAAATATCGTATTAAAACTAAAGTAAAAACAATGAAGACAATTTATTCTATGTTACAGAGAGTCACCATTGATCAGTTTACTCCGTTAAGGTTTAGCATGAAATGACATGTAAATTTTTGTTGTTGTGTAATCTCAAGATATTTGATACTAAAAGTAAGTTTAGAAATGTCCTTTTTCATTCTTAGAGGGACTGCTAATTTTTTTTTTACTTTCGCAAAGAAGTATTCCGTTTATTTTTACCACTATCACGTGCAATGACGGGATAGACATATTATAGCAAGAAACAATTATCTCTTTCCTTTTAGATGGAGAACATAGAAAACTTTCTGAAGGCTGCCAAAGCCTATGGAGTACCAGAAAATGGCCTCTTTGCTAGCGTAGATCTATTTGAAGCCAGAAATTTGGCTATGGTGTTGGCAACCATTCTCCAGCTGGGATCTGAGGTAGGTGACGTTTTATATCTTGTGTCCCCCTGGCAACCTTTGTTACTTTTCTGCATCCTAGTTTTACAAGCACGTTGTGCTTGACTGACGCACTGTAGCTTTTGAAGTGATATTTTGTGATTAATGCCTCAATTAATGAAAAACTGATCTTGATAGTGCGATTTTCAATATCATAATTGTCATTGATTTAAAGATTAATTTGATTGTTTGATATAAATATAGTTAGTAAATTCGCTTGATATAAATCAATTACCAATGCACTATTTTCTTGAACGTAATTTTATCTATTTCGTTTTTGATAATAAACTTGCACAGGAAGGCATACATAACATGTAAGTATTTTCGTTTTGACTTACTCGGAAACAAAAGTTTCAAATATTAAGTTAATAATTGAGAAATATAGTTTTAATTTTAAATGTGACCACTTCTTTATGTTACGGCTGAGATGTGCGCCATATTAATGACGATAAAATTTTTTTTTTTTTTCACGTTCCAGCTCCTTGAGAATCGATTGAATTTAGTCTCATTTTTTCATTAAAATCCTCAGAAATATTGAACATTTTTCATAATATGCCTTGCTATGCATTTATACTAATACTGTTTGTTTCTTCCTTGTTTGTTAATGTTGTTATTGGTGACATATTGACAGTTTGGCCTGAATCTTCCGAAAGCTTGGTCCGAGTCGTCTGACAACTTTTGTAACAATTTTATTTTTCTTCAGGATATGCTTTGATTTCAGACGACTAATACCACTGATGCACCGTCGCCTGTCTGCACGAAAGTGTGACAGCGGGGATTTAACGAGTTTCTCGAACCTTACATTTTAATGCAACTATGCCAATAGGTGACTTAAATATTAAGGGCAAAATATTATCTTCTCTATTTTCTAGAACGCCACAATTTAAATTATTCTTTAGTCTGGAAATTGATTGGAAAAAAAATTACCTACACTAAAACGGCTCTTTAAATTTTATGGAAGGACCTTGAAACTTCGACACTTTTTATATCTTAAGTGTTAATCGTAAATGTGTGTAATTCATTCTTGCTTGCCTATGTCTACCATTATAGAAGGAAAGAGTCTGAAGTCTTAAACAACGAAGTAAATCTAGAACTCACCATGATGGGTCCTATTTATGAATTAGACCCCAACAGTGACTATGTACTTCATGCTCGTGTATATGTTGGGTAGAGGAAATTAACATGTAATTTCCTTTGAGAATTCACTGATCATAGATTAAGAGTAGTTTTTGAATTGTTGCCTTGGTTTTTCCCAATAAATTTAAAGTTATTTTGAAACTACTTTTCTAAACGACTAATTTGTCTTCCTTAAAGACCTAGCTCTAAAACCGACCGTTTGAACTAGAAAGGGTTGAAAGCGTAGTTGTGATTGATCAGACTGGTGGGGATTTCTTATTCACCTGTGTTAAAAGCGTACGACCACAGAAAACCAAACAACAACAAACAAACAAAGCGGAATCCCTAATACCTGTCAACTTATACAGCAAACTCTTTAGTCCTCACCCCTAGCTACAGCCAGTTTAGATTAATAGTAATTTAAATGGACATCAAGCCCGACCTGTGGATCGTTGTGTCAGGCAAATCCTAGACAAACAACCAATCAGACATCTGTAAGGAACAACATTCTCGATGATAGCTATGTTCGGACTGAGTTTTGGTGATGATTGCTTGATAAGCTATGGCAACCATAAGATTTAAAATCATTCTCCCGCTATAACATTGACAGTCTATTTAAAAATCGCTTTTGACAGGATCTCTCAGATAACGAACTTGTAATCATCCCCTGTAATTCCAATGGTGGATATATACATAGATTTATTACGCTTGGGTACGATTTAATGCGCGTAATTATTAATCGTCCAGTTCTCTCCAATAGTTATAGTTTAATGCTCACATCCAAAGAATAAGACTTCGAAAGCTTTATTGACAGTAGCAACATAATCGTGCAAGATTGGGGATCACTTCGCCCTGCTTAAACTTTGTTCGACATGGAACTTGTTTCCTACTTCAAAAGTTTCAGATACACTGTTAGTTTCCCATTCCGACCAGTAGACCGCAGTCACCAATGGAATCTTCCAGAGCCGAAAATATTGATCCTTTTCCTCGGTTGTAATAAGCCGTACACAACCGTAGTAAAGCATTTATCACGCATCCAGCATACTGGGGGTTGTGATCGACCTAATGCAAGCTTTTGTCCAGACTTGTTGTTTGATGACTTTATCAAATGTCTTTTAGAGCAAGATTTGAAGCGAAGCTTCTTCTTAGAGAGTGTTCGAGTTACCAAGTTATAATAACGCCTGCTATCTCACACTTCAGTATTGTGTAAGTGATATAATCTATTTATAGAATTATTGAGACTTTTACCCAGCATGCATGCATACGTAGCTAGTTAATGCTTACTCTTAGATGTTTAGCTCTGAGTACAAATATTTCCGCCAGTCACTCGACATGTATACATTCCAATGCGGGTGGAATCCAATCATTATGAAACTTTGGCAAAATAAAATTGTGGTGGTTTACAGTGCAGTCTGGCTTGAAATCTATTTTTCTTTAAATTTAACGGTACCAGATTCCTCGCCATTTTGGTGTGCCTGTGATTACGTTATGTTATCAGCCAGCGGCCTTGCGGTAACCATGATTTTCAAATATATGCTCGAGCCATCTTTCGGTAGATACCCACCCACCAGTACCACCCCGAAAATGGTTTGCTCGCGTCCTGTGAGTCAGCCACCACAGTGCCTCAAATGCATTGATCATACAATTTAATTTGGAAAATCTTAGTAATAAATGTTAGCAACCATTACCTATAATATCTGGTCTTAAATAGCAAATGCCATTGTTGAGAATTCTTACTCATCATAAATTGCATCTTCAAATGAGCAGACAAACAACAAAGAGTGGTCTCTGATCTTCAAAATGCTAAATTATGTCATAATAAAATTACGGATCCCATGTTACAGTTAAACTAAAATTTGGCGATTGGTCAATTTTCGCTGCACGAGCTCCAATTCAAGTGAAATTACTCTACAAACCTTGGATGGGATACAGATTAAAATCCAGTATCACGCATTTTAAAAAAAATGAAGCCTTCCACTTAATACATGTCCTGTTTTGAACCGTTGAACAAGGGGAACAGGTACTCTGATATATCTCTAGTTCAAGGGCCTTGTGAGATACAGGGATTAGTTATATAAAAGGTTCGCAATTAATCACCCATTTCATTCCCGGAGCACAAGAGATTTCGTTCAATGGCCATGTAACTGTGCTTATTCTAAAATATTTTTGTACTGAAAGCAAGTGTAGTACGATCAACCGTTGCATCAATGAAAAAGTTTTGTATTTCAGATAAAGTCAAATCTGCTCGTAAAGGCACTGTCATTACACAATACCCTATCTTAAACACTCATATTCTATGATTTCGTACAGCCATATTTTGAAAGAAATGAACCTGAATAAAGCAGCCTCTTGCCTTAAATGGCACTCTCTTTCTCTTTTCCTGAAACTGCTGCTTAACACAGCTTGGCTTATGTCATAATTTAATTTAAGGCAAACCATGATACATGTATGATTTCTACTTGCCGTAGGAGACTGCTAATGCAAACTATGGTACATATATGATTTCTATTTGCTGTACGGGATTGTTAAATCAAACCATGGAACATGTATGATTTCTACTTGTCGTATGGGATTGCTAGGGAAAACCATTATACATGTATGATTTCTACTTGCCGTAGGGAATTGCTAAGGCAAATCATAGTACATGTATCATTTTTACTTGCCATACGGGATTGCTAATGCAAACACATGTATGATCTATTTGCCGTAAGGGATTGCTAACACGCGAAATCCACAATTAACGTATGAAACGCTACAGGATGCTATGATGGAATATCGAAACATTTGCATTCCAAATCTTCAATGTGTGTTGCATATATGTTGTTGTTATTAAATCAACACAGAAAGATAGTTACCAAAGCGATATATTATGCATCAGTTTTCGCGGTCATATTTAAATCTCGGCAGAAACAATGTGCCACGACCATATTTAAATCTTGGCAGACACTAGGTGCCGCGATCATTTTTAAATATTTGTAGACGCATGGTGCCGGGGCCATATTTAAATTTTGGTAGATACAATGTGCCCTGGCCATATTTAACTCTTGGTAGATACAATGCACCGCGGCCATATTTAACTCTTGGTAGATACAATGTACGCGTGCAAGTTCTAATGCCTTGTACTATACGAGTGTTACACGAAATCTTCAACCACAGGAAATTCTCCCCGAAGCAGACGCAGTGAAAGACTACTGCAAATTTCGTTTAAGAGTTTCGTTCAGAATGTCTAAAAGTAAGCAAGCATGCGCAACTTCGTTTAACATACTCATTTCTAACCGTTGGTTTGACCCCTTCCTCCATCGTAATGTGAGACCAAGTGATTGGAGATACAAAAGTATGACTGCCGAGTGAATGACGTGTGGTTTAAGAATCATTCGGATACCCTTTGGACCTTTTGAGTTACAGGTTTGTTGCCTTTCCAATTTCATTTCTATATTCGTGTGCTGACCATAGTGTAATATGAATATTTTGTATGCCATTTCATTTGTTATCATATTCCATCAATTGATTTTAACCCAGGTTATATTAGTTTGTTCAGTACACATACGAACTCAAATATCCATAACAAATGAGCATAGATTTTAATATCGGAGTTTCTTATGCGTAATATTCTTGAAGAAACTAGCTATGCCGATAACTTTATTCAAGGTAGAAATATACGTCACTGAACAAAAAACACCATAACACACATTATATATGTACTTATTCTTCGGAAGGATACAGGTTACAGTAATATCAGTTTTCCATACTGTCATGCTAAGATTGTTGTGGTGCCATCCATACTGTTCTGCTAAGACTGTTGTGCAGTCCATACTGTCTTGCTAAGACCCGTGTGGTGCAATCCATACTGTCATGTTAAGATTTTTGTGGTGCAGTCCATACTGTTATGCTAAGACTGTTGTGGTGCAATCCATACTGTCTTGCTAAGATCCGTGTGGTGCAATCCATACTGTCATGCTAAGACTTTTGTGGTGCAATCCATACTGTCATGCTAAGGTTGTTGTGGTGCAATCTTTAAATGTCATGCTAAGACTGTTGTGGTGCAATCCACACTGTCTTGCTAAGACTGTTGTGATGTAATCCATACTGTTATGCAAAGACTTTTGTGGTGCAATCCATACTGTCTTCCTAAGACTGTTGTGGTACAGTCTGTAATGTCACGCTAAGTCTTTTGTGGTGCAATCCATACTGCCTTGCTAAGACTGTTGTGGTGCAATCCATACTGTCATGCTGGGACTCTTGTGGTGCAGTCCATACAGTCATGCTAATACTGTTGTGGTGCAATCCATACTCTCATGCTAATACTGTTGTGGTGTAGTCCATACTGTTATTCTAAGACTGTTGTGGTGCAATTCATACTGTCATGCTAGGACTCTTGTGGTGCAATCCATACAGTCATACTAAGACTGTTGTGGTGCAGTCCATACTGTTGTTCTAAGACTGTTGTGGTGCATTCCACACAGTCATGCTAAGATTGTTGTGGTACAATACTCTAGATTCTTCAAATGATGACACATGAACCTAACAAAAATATTGTAACGTCAACATAGACAAACAATTGTGAAATTTTGAAATTTTACGAAAGTACAAGTAACGGTAAAGAAATGGTGATAATAGCCACAAAGAAAACCTTTACAGACAAGGATAATTCATAAAAATAAACTGAGATCAGCAAAAGTGTATTTAGTCACAGACAAGTGACGCTTGAGTTCTATATCATACCATAGATATTTAATTTTTGAAGTTATATTCTTTCTATGGTAAAACAATAAATCTAAATATCTTTTTCCATCATTCACGACATTACCCTATTTTGAAACCTAATTAAACTTTAAGATGGCTTGTACAGACATAATTGAAAGGAAACACAAATTCAGTCCTTGCGTTATGAAACTAGATCTTTCGCTTGTTTTATTTACTGTAATTTGAACTGCAGTAGGAATTCTTGTTATTCAACTTCTTCTCATCATATCATGTTTCATGTCTTCCTTTCCTATTTATTGTCTTTTTTCTTTGGGTACTGTTAATTTTATTTTTTATTTTTCTCATCCCTTTTCACTCGATTTTAACTCTACTAGTCGTAGACCATAAGAGTTTATGGGATGGTCTGTTGTCTGCCATTCGCCTGCGTGTATCAGTCAGCACAAGTTTGTTATTGCTACTCCTCATCCTAAACTACTTGGAGGATTGTGTTGAAACTTTAAACATTCATCCCATTGTCTAGTTTGTCCTAAATGAAAATAGTGCTGCTCTGACATCCAATATGGCCGCCACGGCGGCTATCTTGAAAATCTTGTTATCGATACGCCTCATGAATGGATGGTCACACCAACATGGGGTTTTTGCAGATAGACTACTTATGATATTTAGTTGATCCTTAATGGAACTGGTGCCTATCTTATCTTCAATATGGTCGCCATGACAGCCATCTTAAAAATTCTTGTTATCGTTACTCATCCTGAATATGGTCATATCAGATTCGGGTTTTCACTGGAAAAACTACTTATGATGTCGAGCCGGTCCTAAATAAAAAAATGATGCCAATCTGTCATCCAATATAGCCGCCACGACAGCCATCTTAAACAAGTTGTTATCATAACTCTACTTGAACTGAAAATCATAATGACGTAGAGTTTTCACCAGAAAACTTCTTAGATGTCCGGTTGATCTTAAGTACTAATGGCGCCAGGATGACCGTAACAGCCATCTTTAAAATCTTATTATTAATTCTAAATGGAAGGTCATGTCTAGAAATTATTGTTATCTCTACTCATCTCCATATGGATGGCTATATCAGAATGGGGTTTTCTGCAATAGACTTTTATTAATACTTAGTTGGTCCTAAATAAAAATCACACCAATGGTAAAATTTGACTGCTATGACGACTGTCTCAACAAATCGTGTCATTACTCCTACTGATGGAATCAACATTTTGACATAGGGTATTCACAAAAAGACTTCTGTCCACTTTGTGGTAAACGAATATGGTGCAAATCTGATATCCAGTACGTTCACCACAGCAACTAATTTGAAAGTCTTGCTAATGCTGAAGAATATTAGAAATGGTTTCAACACTCAACAGCTAAAAGAAAGAAATGATCATATCTTGAATTTCTAGACATTATTTTTAGCCCAGTAGAGTTTAGATCCTTTTAGGGACTCTTGTTTCTACTACTACGACTGCTATGACCACTACTACTTCTTTTCCTTTTCAAGTATGACATAATGAAACGTCTGATATTCGTACACATAAGACACTTTTCACATGTAAAAAGGAATAAACGGTCAACATGAAAGCCATTAGAATTTCCAGCTCAGCCCACCCCCATCTCTGAACCTCTGAAAATGTATCTTTCTCGTCTGTATTTTCAGCATTCACATCATGTATCAAAGTACTAACAATGTAATTCCAAGGTTTAACAATCTTCATGTTTCAATGCGTTAAAGCGACTTACTCTGGATCTAATCTTTTTGTGTTTTGGCCAAATCACAAATCTGGAAAGAAATTCCACGACAAAGAGCAGAAATATTCAGGAAACTTTAAAAGACATCATTGCTATACACACAAAATCGTGTTGTTACAACATATATTTTGCGACTTTTCGTACATGAGTTCCCGCCGTAGAAACTTGTTAGCAAAAGGAAACGTTTCATATTGCCTTCCTTTGTTAGACTTTGATTATATCCCTTATCCGATCATCGATGTTTCTTTATCTAAACCTTTGATGTTTCGTTCACGGGCTAGTGCCAAATAACCACGGGAACATTTTGCCTCATTCCAGGCGCAGAGGAATAGTTTTAGTGGCCCCGTCTGTGGACCTGTGCCAACTCCCAGGAAAGCAAAGAAGCGATTTTCCAGGAACCAACTCAGGCAGGGACAAACTATCATCGGTCTACAGGCAGGGAGCAACAAATTTGCCTCCCAGAAGGGGATGAAACTTGGGACCCAGAGGCACTGTGCCGATATCAGAGCTGATAATCTCCTCAAGGACGGTGAATCTGTCCTTACCCTACAAGCTGGAACCAATAGGTTTGCAAGTCAGAAAGGCATGCGAATCGGTACCCAGAGGCACATCTCTGACATCCGCGCTGACGATGCCATACAAGAAGGTCAAAACATTATCACTCTTCAAATGGGAACGAACAAATATGATTCCCAGAAAGGCACGAGAGGTTTTGGAGCTATTCGACACGTTTCCGACATACGCGCAGATGACGTATCTGCTGAAGGTGCGTCTATCATCAGCCTTCAATCTGGCACCAACAAATTCGATTCCCAGAAAGGCATGACTGGATTTGGCGCCATTAGGCATATATCGGACATCAGAGCCGACGACATGACGCAAGAGGGCGCTTCAGTCATCTCCCTTCAAGCTGGTACCAACCAATATGATTCACAAAGGGGAATGACTGCATTCGGTGCGCACCGCCACGTTGGTGACATCAAGGTCACGGAAATCTGGGATGATGCTGACGCAACTCCTGAGGAATTGGCGGAAATGGCGGCAGAGGCAGAGAAAATACGACAACAATATGCATCTAAACACCAGTCAGCTAGGCAAGAACTAGCAGCGGCCGAACAACTGCGGAAGCAACAAGAAGAGCAAAAAGGAGTAAAGGAAGGAAAGGAAGAAGAGGAAGAATAAAGTGCACTCAGTAACAACCATAACAACCACATGCATCGAAGACGTGTAACTTTTTTCTTGGAACAAACTGTACTAAACATAATTTCTAATTCTCAGAATGGTATTGAGACCTGTGAACGTGCGAATTATTGTCCGTTGATTGTGTATATATTTTATTTTGTGGTCTTTACGTTCTCGCTTTGTAATTCTAGTCTTTACGGAGGTAGGCACTGTGTATATCTGGAGTTGTGATGATTCGGGACAGAACGTGCAATCAAAAGACATAACCAATTTCGAGATTACAGTTTCACCACAAAGTGTGGTTGTGTGTTATTCACTTAACAGATATAATTTATACAGCAAAAAGACGTCAATCGATTTCCCAGCCTCGTCCACCCTCTCTTAGCCCCTCCCACACGGATTGTTGACCTCATTCCCGCCCTCTTCTTACCATGCTGTCTGTAATAAAATTGAACTCCTTTATTTATTGCTAATTTATATTAGGTCTGTATTGATAATTAATTCTTGGCTATGTGGTCATGTGGTCAAATAGTTCTTTCCGTTTGTAAAGTAGTTTTCTCTCCTTTTCTACGTGATGTCATAAAAAATAAAGTGCACTTTATTTAACTGACGTTTGATGTCTCTTTTTCTCGACTATTTCAAATGTACAATATAATATAAATATAGGATGAGATATGTCATATCTGGTGGGAACTAAAAATTAGAGTTTGTCCGCCATGGTCTAATTTATACCATTTGAAGTATTTTAAACATAGAGGTAAAAATATTTTCACCAAATAAATCCATCACTGCACGCTTGATTACACGATAAGGGAATCGATTCTTGTTGAAATATAACTGCACGCTTGAATATACAAGAAAGGCATCGATTCTTGTAAAGAGTAGTATTAGAGATATTTGCAGTCACTGTTACAAATTGAATTAATACCGCCTGTGTATTGATTACGATAGGAATGATTCTAACTCATCATTTTAGTACATAAAACCACGCAAAAAGATATGTATTCATTTAAGTCGAAGCTTGACACAGTGGCATGGATCAGTTAAAAATTAAGGAACAGCTATCGCTCCCATTTGGTGAAATCTCTCTCTCTCTCTCTCTCTCTCTCTCTCTCACACACACACACACACACACACACACACATTCATTCTATCAAACAACTAACTCTACATGAATCATTCTACATATCTATCACTCTCGAGCTATTCGCATACAGTAGAGGCAATGGACTCTGGCACAAGAGTCTGCTTGCACATCTAGCTAGCTAAAGCACATCATCACAGCTTAGAGCTGCCTTCTGAACAGGAACGGTCTTAGTCTTCATCCTGCCCATTTCAATCAATATCACCCTCGAAAGCACATTTCCACATAGTTATCCTACAGCGGCAAAATCCAAAATGCATGTAGTCAGACCCTTCGTTTACTGTTTGTAGTCACGTGTCACTTGCTGTGATCAGCCGTTGGAATTAAAGTATTCAACTCACGTTTAAAAGGGGTTAAAGAGAGCATGTACACGTCGAGGGTCGTCTGTATTTGTAAATTCCATGTTTGACAAGGAAAGTCGATACTGCGCTCAATCCAAAATAATAGTATTTCTCGGGTATGGAAACTTTTACATTATGCATGTCAGCGGGGATAACAACAATAACGAAAAAGAGTATCTCCTTGAATAGAGTGAGATAGCTTTGTCGAACAAATATTCCAAAGTTAAACTAAAAAATCTAGGTTTGGAGTTTGATTAAATTCCTCTGGACAATAACTCCAGTAATATTTATCTACTCACCATTGTAAAATCGCCCCATCCTTTCCTATAAGTTTTTACTTAAGTCGCAGAAATTAATTGGTTTAACATTATGTTTAAATTAAGGAAATCATGAACACCGCGAGAAATGCTCCAAATTCTTTAGAGAACAGGCTTAGAATAGATGGCAACAAATATCCCGTGCAAACAAGTGGCTTGCAGTAGTGGGTAACAAATTACTTTGCACCGTGGTAAACTATACAGTAGGGGTAAATACTTACTAATGCACCGTGATAAACTATACAAGTTTTAGCTTTAGCTTAACATAAATATTCGTCAGCTTCATACTAATACATGTACAGTGTTATGAAGCTTGCTTTGCATGATGGTATAAAGATATACAGATGCGTGTATGTCGAGCTCAGAAAACATTTTACGGTTTCGCACTGCGCATGCCCAAAGTCATTTTGTGTTAAGAGGAAACAAATTACTACCATGCTTTGTTCACTTGTAATCTGTCAGTGCCACATTTTCAAATCGCCTAAATCATCATTAAGGGCATGCGTAATGCGAACAGTTCAATTATCTTCCTATACAACGTGTAGCAAATAAGTAGAATTACAAAGATCAGAGCGAGACTTGTCTCCCTGACAAGGAAAATGCATTACTTTTTTACTATCTATATCGTCCTCCGATTGCTTCATCTAATCATATTCACAAATATCTGTGCAGATAAAGCATTTGACCTACAGAGAGAGAGAGAGAGAGAGAGAGAGAGAGAGAGAGAGATCTTTTGACTACATTCTCGTCAACACAAAAATATGTAACGCACAGAAACGGTCACGGCTGTGAAAAGATGTGTAAACACAACTTTTGGCAATCACTGATATCTATATATGACACAAAGTAGCACACATCTACAAATAAATGTAACCTCAATGTGAGAACAAGTAATACACATGTACAAATAAATGTAAACTCAATGTGAGCACTGTCATTATACACTGCGCTCATTAGTTGCGTGGTTAACATAGTTCATGTACTTGACTGTGCTTTGCTGTTTGTTAATGACGCTTCCTTGGACGTCTGCTTGCGTATATGAGATCGTCGAAGAATGTCATCAACTAGTTGTTAGCTAATCTTTAGATGTATTCGTTATATAAGAACGGACAGTAGCGCTATGTAGCACGAAACTGTGACCTGCATGAAACGTTCCACTATTCTAACACTGGAAGACAATGGTATAGGACGCACCTAATCTCCATGTTGTCGTTGGATGATGGGAATGCTTGCACTTGGTGACTCCGTTGTCTGTTACCGTTTGCAGGCACAGAGGAACGGATTCAATGGCCCTACTTGTGGACCCAAAGCAGGCGAGAGAATCAAAAAGCGCAAATTTACACGTGCGCAGCTGCGATCAGGACAGACAATGATTGGACTGCAGGCTGGTTCAAACAAATTTGCCTCCCAGAAAGGCATGCGTGGTTTCGGGGCTGTTCGCCATATCTCTGATATCCGGGCTGATGATCAGGATAAGGAAGGTCAGGGTGTCTTGACCTTGCAGGCAGGAACTAACAAGTTTGCATCGCAGAAGGGCATGCGCATAGGCTCTATTAGGCACATTTCCGACATAAGGGCAGACGACGCTGTTCGCGAGGGTGATGCAGTTATTTCACTCCAAGCTGGAACCAATCAATTTGCCAGCCAGAAAGGAATGCGAGGGTTCGGTGCCGTGCGACACATATCTGACATCCGATGCGACGATGCTACTCAAGAAAGTTCTGCGGTGCTTAGTTTACAGTGTGGAACAAACAGATTTGCCAGTCAGAAGGGCATGACATGTTTCGGAGCACAGCGTCACGTATCGGATATAAAGGTCGAGGAGTTGTACGATGTCCTTGATAATGAAGAAGACGCAGAATACGCACAGGAGCAGCAATAATACAGATTTCAAAAGACAATGACTTCTAATTTATCTTATATTTACTTGGAACTGTGGCTTTCGATGTGAAACTGATTAGTTTTTCCATAAATGATTTCAAGACCAGAATTGAGCAACTATTCGGCTATTGTCTTTTGAAATGAAGAACATCTAAATCTATTTATATTTTTATCCATAGAAATGTAAAATAATTTCAAGCTTTAATTCTGCATTTTCTCGTAGTAATATGCGGTGTAACCATTTACTTTGTTATAATGGAATCCACTGCGACGGCAGTATTTGCTTAAAGATGTCAAACTGTTCTCTGGTATATACTTTTATACACTGTTTAATGATCAGTTTTCATGTAGGTTCATTCTAAGTCAAATATATGTTTGAAGAATCGAAAGCTTTTCTGTTATGCCGATTTGTAACGCGAAAAAAAATCATTTTTCAAAAGAATTTAATTTAAACTATAACAATATTAATTTCTGAATTATTCTTAGCATTATATGAGCACTTTAAGACTGAGACATTTGAGAAGACATACAAACACGTTATTAAATCGGAATTTCGGCAAAAGATAAAAACATTCTTATTGACTATACATGATGACGAAGTGGTTAATTGCAGGTTGTGCACTCATTATTTGATGCAGCATTTATGCAGAAAGCTGGATGTGAAGGGTGATCTTTGAGCTTAAGCCATTGGCCGTAGCAAATTCTGAACGTTAGCGAACATTTCATTAATCAAAAGATAACAAGTATGAATCGTGGATTATAATATTTATTGAATGAATAGAGTGAATAAAGGTTCATTAAATATTCCAGTATCTGTTTGTTTATGGCTAAAACTGAATACTATTGTCACTTCACCGAAACAAAGAAGACTCTCTCTCTCTCTCTCTCTCTCTCTCTCTCTCTCCCATCAGTCAAGGTTCATTTTATCTATGCCGACACCATACTAGTCTAACAGTCAAAAAGCGATTCCTCTTCTCCAACACTTTTTGTGATGAAAATATAGACATCAGAAGCTAATACAGTAAGAATATCTCTCAAAGCTGTGTTCTTCAGATTTAGTGACAAGATGGTAATGCGTATGAATCAAACAATGCGCATGTATGGCAATTAGGGTCATATTCCAAAGTCTTTCTCACAATACGGCATTACGGCATATAGCAAGTATAGGTTGTTACAACAAACAAGCTTGCATTAATGTTCTTAAGGTCCGACCAATTAATGTTAGAGTCTAACTCATGCATTAATTTCGTTTCAGATGAATTAACTATTGCCTTAATTGATAATTTTATTGTGCTTGCCCACCTGAATATCCAGACTACTAACTCGTTTTATTCTCCATTCACTTATATACAACATTACTTGTAACAGCATATATTAAGCCAAAGCTTGTCGTAGTTTACTTTACGTAGGGAATGTAAAATATAATTTTGCACTTGGAATTTTTGCTTGAATGCCATAACGAACCGACCAGCCAGTGGATTAATGCCATTCTGCCGCCTAGACGATACTCTTTCCATGATGACCTGTGGGGGCTCAAATCATCAGCTTTGACCTTGCCTTTGACCTCATGCACCTTGACATCATGCTCCTTGACCTGAGCTATTATTAGCCTTTCTTCATTTCCAGGCACAAAGACATCAGTTTCAAGGTCCCACCTGCGGCCCAAAACCAAGAACAAAAAATATCCGTCACTTCACGGACGAGCAGCTTCGGGCCGGAGAAGGCATGATTGGACTTCAGGCCGGAACAAACAAGTGTGCGTCTCAAAAAGGAATGAGCTTTGGAGCTGCAAGGCATATAGCTGACATCAAAGCTGACGATTTGTCACGGGAAGGACAAAGTGTGATAAGCTTACAGTCCGGTACCAATAAAGGTGCTAGTCAATCAGGAATGAGCTTCGGTAGTGCCCGTCACATCGTCGACATAAGGGCAGAAGATATGGCACGTGACAGTCAAGGCGTGATTGGTCTTCAGGCAGGATCCAACAAGGGTGCCAGTCAAAAGGGAATGTCATTCGGAAGTACGAGACACGTGGCAAATGCAAATGTGGCAGAAATGGCACAAGATAGCCACGGCATTGTAGGGCTGCAGGCCGGAACTAATAAAGGAGCAAGTCAGTCAGGCATGCGGATTGGTGCTACGAGAGGAATAGCTGACATAAAGGCTGACGATATTACCAAAGAAGGACAAGGAATTATTGGACTCCAAGCTGGTTCAAATAAAGGTGCTTCTCAGTCGGGTATGAGATTTGGTGCCCCTCGCCATGTGGCAGATATCAGAGCGGATAATATGTCAATGGAAGGTCAAGGAGTTATTGGTTTACAGGCAGGATCTAACAAGGGGGCTAGCCAGTCTGGCATGCGCATTGGCCAACCTAGGCACATCGCTGATATAAGGGCAGATGATGCATCTCTCGAAGGGCAGGCCGTAATTAGTGGGCAGTACGGCTCCAATCAAGGGGCATCCCAGAAGGGCATGGTATTTGGTGGGGTTAGGCATGCTTCGGATATCAGATCGGATGACATGACATTGGAGAGCCAAGGATATATTGGTTTACAAGCTGGAAGTAACAAAGGCGCAAGTCAATCTGGCATGCGCATAGGCACTCCACGACACGTGTCTGACTTGCCTGTTCCAAACCTTGATGACGAGTATTATTTCGAGAATGGAAATGAATATGGGGCATCAGATTATTGATTGCCCAAAACTCGTGAATTTTTCAAGTATGCTCTAAACAGTCACACATACATAAAACTGACTAATCTGCAATATTATAAAGGATAACAAACTCTGATTTTAATATGCGCCTTGAATGAATACACCAAGTTACTTTAATTATATACTATTGTTTAATTCCAATCTACTTCTCCTTTTTAAAGATGCAACCGATTAATATCAAACGTTAGTGATTAAAGTCTGGAATAATGGTCAGGGTGGATTCTCTTGTGAAATCACTACGAAATACTTTCTGTAACATGAACTTTAATTATGAAATCAAGTTATATTTTAAATTTATCTAGACCTCCTAAAATCTAGGAAAACATCAGTCACTCTCAGTTAATTGATAACTTGTCTCAAAACCGAATGGACAAAATAACGGCGCGGAGTAGTACTGCATTCACATGTAAAGGGTTAGCAAACATGACTACACATTTTTGTACCCGAAAATTCCTCGATTGAAAAAATAGTTTAGTGCCAGAAACAAAATTTTGATAAACATCTCATTTTCTGCACATTTTACAGTTAATAAACCAGTTTTGTCACAAGAAGTTCATTTTCCTTTAACTTATGTTTCAAAATGTGAATTATCAGCATTATAATATTTGCGCTTTTGATGATTTAATAAAACAATGGACATATGAAAGTACAAAATGTATAAAACGATGGACATATGAAGGTACAAATTTATAAAACCATGGACATATGGAAGTATAAATTTATAAAACCATGGACATATGAAAGTACACATTTATAAAACCATGGACATCTGAAGGTACAAATTTATAAAACGATGGGCATTTGAAAGTACAAATTTATGAAACCATGGACATATGAAGGTATAAATTTATAAAACGATGGACATTTGAAAGTACCAATTTATAAAAGATAGATATATGAAAGTACTAATTAATAAAGCCAAGGACACATGAATGTGCTAGTTTATCAACCCAACGACACATGAAAGCAAAATATTTCTAAAACGATGGACACAATGAAAGGATAAATTTATAAAACGATGCATATATGAAAGTACAAGTGTACTTGTATTGGCTCTTGTTGGAAATATGTTACTATACTTATCTATATCTACGCAGCTAAATTTATTTACTTATAGTTGCTACGGTCAATTCTTCTGCTACAACTGTTTGGATGACTTCCAGTGCTTCCAGTATACTTAAGTGATGTTCCGAAAACAAACAGGGCAACAGTAAGAACTGTTTATGTGTACATACATAAATACATACATAGGTACATGCATACACACACACATACATACATACATACATACATACATACATACACACACATACATACATACATACATACAGACATACAGACAAAGTTCTCATATTTATCAAATTTATATTTCAATTAATATATTATTTTAAGTAGCATTCCAAAAACTAAACATAATTATAAACATAAATGAAATCTGACTGACACTGATACGAAGTTGTGTTTGTTAACATCTTCACTGACCAATCAGATTACAACTGTCATACTTTTGAAAGCGAAAAACGGCATACGTAGCAAATAGTTTCGAGCGATAACCTGAAACACCAAATGCAACGCTGTGTTTGATTGGTTACAAAAAACAAGTTGACCGGGGATTCGAAACGTGACCAGAACATGAACTTTTATCACTGCCTCTCAGAATTACTTATTACAAGTAGATCTCGATTTTAATCAAGCTCTGTTAATTTGTTATATGCAAGAAATACTTGTAATGTCAGAACGGCTGTATGTACTGTGCCCTGTTATATGCAAGAAATACTTGTAATGTCAGAACGGCTGTATGTACTGTGCCCTGTTATATGCAAGAAATACTTGTAACGTCAGAACGGCTGTACGTACTCTGCCCTGATCTATACAAGAAATACTTGTAAGGTCAGAACGGCTGTACGTACTCTGCCATGATCTATACAAGAAATACTTGTAACGTCAGAACGTCTGCATGTACTCTGCCCTGATATATACAAGAAATACTTATAATGTTAGATTAGATGTCAGCACTCTACCCTGTTATATATAAGATATATATAAGAAGTACTTGTAACGTCAGACTGGCTGTAAGTAAATGTTTCCTAGCTTTCCCCCAAACTTTAGACTCATATGTTTGGTCTGTTTGAAAAAGTTATAATTAGCAAACGTCATTTAAATTGTTCCAAATGTACTCGCCATATTGTCTTCTGTTACTTCTGCTTTGCTAAAATGAAATTGTATTATGTTTCCTGTTTTAAACGTGAACGTTGAATATTATTCCTACCAGAATGTTTCTATACTATTCACCTACCTTAATCACCCACTTTCTGTCTTGATATGATATCATTTGGTCACTCATTTGTGCTTCGTCTTTGCGTCTTAAGAATCCTATTTGCATGATATTAACTTGGTTTGGGTTTTTCTTTCACTATGGTGCAGATGTTTCTGCCATGCTGACTGTTTTTTGGTTGAACGAGTAGTATTAGACATGTGCACTTAAAGCTTTTCTTATCTATTTCACATGTGACAGTGCTGGTTATGTTTCAGTTAGTTCGCAGTATTTTAATGTTGGTTTGAATATAAGTCGTGTAAATATACTGGTATTAGACTTTTTGAGAATTAATTTTTTAAGTGTTTGTGTAGTCAGATATGTTGATGCTCAAAGAAGAATGAACGACCACAGGAATAATACGGTGACACTTTGATTTGTAATTGCACTTTCCAGAATTTGTAGATTCATTAGCAACATGTAAATATATGATGGTCTAAATAAACATTTCAAAACATTTGAGTATTCTCTCTGTCTCTCTCGAACGTAAACTTGTTTCTTGAATTCTTCAAGCATCAAAGTTTTCAGAACCTACACCACATAGTTCTACACAGGCACGAAATTTTAGACGAGAGAAAGACGTAAGCTACGTACAGTAATTCCAAATTATGAATGGACTTTACCTCTAGGGATAAATATTGAATAATGTATTATTAGAAAAATGTTCTTCCAATGGAATTAATATTCTCCGAATGTAGCGTATGATTGCTTGTAAACACTAGGGCGGACTTTAAGATGCTTCACGATATGAGGAAGGTGTATTAAATGGGACTCATTGTATGTCTGAACTAACCTCAGTACCGGCCATAGATCGATCGATACAGCTCTCTGTTCTGTCGTGTTTGCAGGCTCAGAGAAACGGCTTTAGAGGGCCGACCTGCGGACCAAAGCCGACAGCTAGGAGCAAAAGACAATTCACCCGCAGGCAGTTGAGGGCTGGCCACACCATCATCGGCTTGCAAGCTGGTACAAACAAGTTCGACTCTCAGAAAGGTATGCGAGGCGGGTTTGGGGCAGTAAGACACGTCTCTGATATTAAAACTGATGATTGCAGACAAGAAAGCCAGGGTGTGATCAATCTACAGGCCGGTACTAACCAGTTTGCCTCGCAAAAGGGAATGCGCGGTGGCTTTGGGGCTGTTCGTCACGTGGCAGATATTAAGGCTGATGATGCAAATCAAGAGGGGCAAAAGATCCTTACCCTTCAAGCTGGAACCAATAAATTTGCCTCTCAGAAGGGCATGCGAGGAGGTTTTGGTGCGGTGCGGCATGTTTCTGATATTAAATCAGATAATCAGAGTCAACAAAGTCAAGCCATCATCAATCTCCAGGCTGGAACTAACCAGTTTGCATCCCAGAAAGGAATGCGGGGAGGTTTTGGCGCTGTTAGACATATCGCTGATATCAGGGCTGACCAGTTCGTACCTGCGAGTTCTGCCATCATCAATCTACAATCTGGAACCAATCAGTTTGACAGTCAGAAAGGTATGACCGGATTTGGCGCCGTGCGTCATGTGGCTGACATCCGTTGCGATGATGTCACACTTGAGGGTCAAGCCATCCAATCCCTTCAGTATGGGACCAACAGATATGCCAGCCAGCAAGGTATGACATGCTTCGGGGCCGTGCGTCACGTGTCAGACATCAGAGTGGAAGAGCTCTGCCCACCCGACTTCATCGACTACGACGTTGACGAAGCCGGTGTTTCGGCCTTTTAACAATAACCAGGAATTCAGTCCCATCCAACCGATGGGGGCAAGGGTACGCAACTCAACAATGACCAAAATATCAGAGAATGTTTTAAATTAATGTGGAAATGTTTCTATTATACTACGTTGCATACTTGTGTCCCGAATGTGCTTTCAGTCAGGTCTTTGGCTTTTATTAATGTTGCAGAGATATACGTATAGCTTACTCTTCTAAATTACTGAACCTTCGAGTCATTGTATCAAAGTGGTCCTCTAGCGTACTGTATATAAGCAAGTATGAAGCAGAGATATGTTTTGTTTACATGCAAATACAGTGTACTTACCATCATACTTAAAATCTTGGGAAAAGGACAGGACCACGCCACTGCTTATACTGATCCCTCTCTCCACTTGCGTCATGTAAGGATAACTGTAATAGTGTGGAATTGTTTTTCATATAAAATATCTCCACGCAGCATCTAAATAAAGTGAATAATGTAATGGTTGACTAAAGATTTTCAGTTTCGTGCCACAAAGTGAAACTGTCTGAAGCTGTCGTACCACAGATCTTCATTTTCCAGACTTTCCCAGTGTAAATTCAAACTACTTACCTGAAGTCTAATTTTAAGAACACGAGAATGTTCTTTCTGAATAGAGACAGCGATTTGTGCTGTATCACAAGTTAGAAATGTTAACAAAGGACAGTAAGCTGGAACTAACAAACCTGGCCGTAAAAAATCCCTTGTCTAAAGCTTTTCTCGACAATCGTATCGAAGCCCACTGTGCATCCTTTTCTTCCAAAGGTTCCGCTACACAGTTTCGTACTTTTGCACGAGGGTTCAGATTTAAAGAAACGGTATTCTTCTCTTGCAATCCTGGCTATTAACAAAGGAATGTGTATTTCTTTTGGGAAGTTTTAAATAAACTATAATTTTCTTTGATCTTTTTGGGTGATATATCCATGATAATGATTGGTTTGGATTTGAAAATATACCTTTACTTCCGGCGTGAATCTCTCATATGATTCCTAGCTATTTTCACCTTATGAATATAAGTCAATTATTAAATAAAGAACTTAATTTTGTTTAGGTTATTTGATAATGTAAAATGTTATAAGTGTATTTTTTGAAAAATTTAATGCCTACACTGAGAAAATGTATTTAAGTGTTTCAAGAACAGGCAAAGATAGTGTGCTTATTGGTTTTTAGTCCTTGGACCTATGCCAAAGAAGAATGGCTTATCTGCTCTTCAAAGCAAAAGAGTTTATGTTGTCTACATTTTAAATGAAGCATATCCACTCTCAAGTAAGTAAGAGTATTTTCTGCAATGTACAACTTGCGGTATAAAAGAAAGAAAATTGTTGTTCCTTAGAACGGATTAGCTGTTTTACTTGTGTACAAAAAACACCACCCACCCACCCACCCAAACCATCCAAATTCGTGATGATTCTATTGATCCTTCCCTATATTTGTATAACAATTTCAATCAACGTACACATATGAGGTGAAAGATTGTCATCGATCGTAAAAATTATAGGTATTAGCTGCAAAATAAAGAGGGGAGGGGTTTGGGGGCAAGGCGTATTCCTCTGTGCCAAAATAAACGTGCTGCAAGAGATTAAATTTCTATATATTTTGTTCAATACAAATTTCTTCCTCTTCAGGAAATTTCGCCTACGAAAAATACGATTGTAAAACAGAATTGACAAAACTACTGAATGTTTTGCCTTTATTATTTAAGTTTGTTAATTGTTTCGCAATCTAGTGAATAAAGTCTTCTTTATTGTTGTCGGCTTTAGACATGTCTCAAAGTCTATTTCATATTTAGACATGTCTCATAGTCTATTTCATATTCAGACATGTCTCATAGTTTATTTCATATTTAGACATATCTCATAGTCTACTTTATGCTTATCTCTTTAATACATTTACAGCCACATTGTACGTATAAAAGAAGATGCACACAAGAACAGTTATAATACAGACATGTATTTAACTGAATGTCTGTCATATACAAACAAACAGTACAATCACACGGATGCATACACACGCACGCACACACATACATATACACAGAGAAACACATTTCAGCTTGAAGATAGTATGGCTAAATTTTTAAAAAAAAGGGCTTTCTTTGCTAATTACTGCTCACTGTGGATTCAATTTTTGTGAGTATTAATTTCGTGGCGTCAAACAAAACTTACGTTTTCGTCGGTACCTATGTTCTTCCATTTGTAAAATTCTATTGTTTCCTCTGGTGGAACTATTGTTATTTGGATCTTTAAATTCGTTGCTTGTAGCATCCAGGAAAAATGCCTACACTGGTATCCCAAGAAAAGATGAGAACTCACATCATTTTGTGAATCTTCATGGCATGTCTGCCTCTGTTTACTTCCTCATTATCACGCCTCTTTTGTTTCTTTTCTTATAAGCCATGATAAAGACGAAGGGAAAATAAAAACCCTCCTGAAAATCGCAACCAGGAGTGGTTTTGTTTTAAAATCTTTAACTCATTAATCCCTGGCGCCTCGTTTACGTGTCAGGAGGTAGTACCCTTCTTCCGAGCTCTGTAGCGTCAAGGTCATTTAAGATACGCTAAAGTGGGTAGTATTATAGAAAAGTAGATAGATGTAGCTCTACAATGGTACCAAATAATCTGCACTCTCTAGTTGCACTACAAAATACAGAGGGAAAATCGTAATTTTTTGGACCCGATTTTTCCACCAAAAATTCGCCGGTTGTTTGAATCCGATTTTGTGTCCGGATTTTAGACTTTTTGACCTCAGATCGAAGGCAGACCGGTCTAAACTGCACACAGACAGGTGAACCTTTGCAAAAAGTAGGATAAGATGGGGATTTTGAAAAAAAAGTGGTCTGGATACGAAAATGATGGATCCGTTAACCAAAAAAACAAACAACAAAAAATTCCAATCTTAACCCTTCTTTTCATGCGCGAGCGAAAGAACCAATGAAAAACGACGTTTCTAACACAACTAGGCATTAGGTTAACCAGAAATCTATTGGAAGTCAATGTATTAGGAGGTATTCAGAAATAGCCCCCAAAATGTGTTTCCTACTCGCATTTCAGGCGAAAATGACAAAAACCTCCAGGGTTAATGAGTTAATGGGTGCATTTTGATGACGTCACCAAATCTGAATATTCCTTGCGTATTTAATCACTTGTGCATCACCATTGCACATAAATTACAAAATTAGCCATTCCTTAACAATTTGTAAGAAATTTCAAAAACCCTTTTTAATACCAAGAGAAAAGGTTCATCCATCTCCAATAATCAACGGTATAAACGATGGACCCTAGTGTTTTTCATATTCAAAGATTTTTTTTCAATTTCTTACTTATACCTTTCCCCAACTTGCTTTTATCTGATCATTTAGTTTGTTTTATATCACAGATAATTTACTTGTTTTTCTCAAAAACAGTGTTTCTGCCACGGTATTCCAACAGTTTTAATGAAAAGGGAAACATTTTAAAAAACAAAAACGAAACAACAACAAACAAATAAATGAAACCATAACAAAACAATCCCACACAAACTAACTTGGGAATAATTTCATAATTTCAGAAAACTATTTTGAAAGTTTGAGACTATCCATAAACGGCATTGCAGCACTGAGTAAATCCAAGATTGAAAGCAAAATCAAGATTAAAATAATTCAAGAGTAAATGCAAGAGTAAATTCAAGATTAGAAGCAAATTCGAGATTAAGAGTAAATTTAAGAGTAAATTCAATATTCGGAGCAAATTGAAGATTAAGAGTAAATTCAAGAATAAGCCTAAATTCAAGATTAATAGCAATTGAAGCGTAAGAGTAAATTGGAGCGAAAATATGGAAACTTCCTGAAATCGCTGTCTGTATATGTGGACCTAACGCAGCAACCAAGATATCTGACAAGTTTCCATAATGATCAAAATATTGTTAATGCAACCATTTTCTCTATACTTAATACACCATTTTCCAGGATCGCTATGCGCATGCCAAACTCCATTCTAGGGGACAGAAATTTCAAAACGAGCTGCTTTTTATTTACGATTGGCGCCTCTTTGTACAATATTATTACTACCCAGAATATCCATCATTAGTGATTAATTTTGCCTCAGTCAGTGTCTGTTTTGCAATTGCTTGTGCAAGGAACCACCACGGTTTTTCCATTTGTTTGCTTTCAAGTTCCTACCGTTACGTTTTAAAAGGACATGCATTTTTTTTTCTCCCCGCGGCAGTCTGTACTTCAGAACGGTTATAAGGCCTATATTGTTAATTTTAACTCTTCATTAAATTAAAATCGTAACTTTCCGACATTGTTCATATTACAATAATTTCAGTCCATAAAAATGCGCGAGACGTTGCGATGAAACCGCACGGATCAATGGAGTCTGCATGTATAGTTTAGAGTATGATGCGCAGTAGCGGACAATAGCTGGTCTAATGAGAAAGCTGCATTTGAAATTTCTATTAAGTATGTCGAGAAATCCAATATCACGTGTTGGATCAAATTGCATGTCCTTAAAGTTCAATTTTCTAGATCGAGATTTTAGCTTATATATGCTGAATTATACAGTGGTGGTTTAAAGTTCAATTTCCTATGTCTGCGTTTTACAGTGTATATTTTGAATTACACAGCGGTGGTTGAAATTTCAATATCATATGTCGAGAATTCCTAATTCACACTCTGTATGCAACTGTTTGTGATGAAAGTTCCATTTCGTATGGCGATTATTTAGATTTCATCTGTTGAATTTCACAGCAACGAGAAGTAGCCTCCTTGTTTAAAAATAACGCAGTCCGTTTACAAGAGCGACCTCTAGCGAAGAAATTCATAGTAATTCTTGACCTGTGAATGGTAACTTTCAAACTGTAAATGCAGGAAATGTAATGGCGCCTCATAATTGAATACACGAATTATGTATCTTAATACTAGATAATATTTTGAATTGTTAAAGTGGATATTGTGTAATGTTACTTTTAAAAACCAACACATCATTTCGTCATATAAAAATAACAATTCTGACATGTTAAATTGAAACTCTCGACATATGACATCAAAATTTCAACAACCACCGTGCAATTCAGAAGATACAATGTAAAAACTCGACATTGGACATCGAATTTTCAACCAGCGCTGTGTAATTCAACAGATGAAATCTAAATGCTCAACATATGAAATGGAACTTTCAACATAAACTCTTTGAACCAATACGTAAATTAGGAATTCTCGACGTATGACATTGAAATGTTAACCACCACCGTGTAATTCAAACGACACAATCTAAAACCTCGACATAGAAAATATAACTTTCAACCACTACTGTTTAATTCAACAGATACAATCTAAAATCTCGACCTAGAAAATGGAACTTTAAGGACAAGCGTATTTGATACAACACGTGAAACTGGAATTCTGGACATATGACATCAAAATTTCAAAGGCAACGTTCTGATTGGACCAGCTTTTGTCCCCTACGGCGCCTCATATTTAGCGATTTCTCCGTCTTATGGTACAATCATGTTCTCCAAACAAGCACCCGATGAACGTCAACACCGGATACTTTTTCCAAATGAACGTAAACACCTGACACTGTTTATCGATGTGAAAACCTGATACTTTTTGCAAATGAAATTTAGAAGAAAAATGTAAAAACCCAAATAATAACTCCCAATAAATATTTCCTTGGGAAAACTGATGCGATTCAACTATAGACAGTTCCCGAATGACGTCATCAGCCGCCATATTTGTGGTCTTCTGGCAGATTTACCGTTGACTTTATATGGTGTTTGGAAGTTGAAATAAATTCATTGAATCTCAAGATACTTTTACGAAAGTTACATACATAAACAGAACGCAATTAAAGTTTTCTGTTAGCATCTATATTTGTGATTTATAAGTTGAGTTTGCTTCAGTGTGCCTCGTTAAAAATGGAAACTTTTGGTGATTGCATATAGGAGAAACTGCCAGGTTGCCCGTCGTCCAGGTGAAATGGGCAAAATATCGTCTGCTAGTGACGTCATCGGGAAGCATCTAATAGACAGGAAAGACAATTCATACGTTTTAACCGCAGTATCACAGCTGGGTTTCTTTTCCCTAAACCTGTATAGCCATTCATTTTCGATAGAAGTGTCCTTAGAATCCATGCCCCTTTATCTATTAAGACGTTAAAACTGAGATAAAATAGGTTAGAAAGATGAGGTTCAAAATATGACTAACTGGGAAGAGACATGATCAAATAACTCTTTTGATGGACCTCATGCCTTTGAAATTTTTTCACTGTAGTAAGAAAATGTCAGAATATCTTGTGGGGGGGGGGATTCTCTCTCTCTCTCTCTCTCTCTCTCTCTCTCTCTCTCTATATATATATATATATAATTTATTAAGCACAGTTGGCAGCACAGTCTATAAGTGGGTGGGGGTGGAACTGAAATATTCGAGGCTTTTTCAGTCAAGTTGAGATAAAAAAAAAAAAAAAAAAAAATCGGTTTGATTAATTCATCGCCATTGGGAACTATATTCCAAACTAATTTCGTCCAGATGGAACAGTATGGCGCCGGAACTAGACATATTCACAATCAGAACGAACAATTTCGGCTCTTGCTGTCGTAACATATATGGTACACCTCACCACAAGCAAATCATCCAACATATCAAATTAATGTGTATTCTTACAACTACTCTCTCTCTCGCGTTATACTTCAATGCGTTTATGTCATAATATTTGCAGATAATATAATGCTTCAAAATTCACATATCAACGTGACAATAAATAAAGCAATAAGTCTGGCAAAGGACCTTTAAAATGTCAACAGGATAACTAACTTTTCTACAAGTAACTTTGAATTTAAATTCTTCTCACACGGATTGAGATTCTATACATTTTCATAATGGTCTGACTCAACTGACCTCGAGTGTGATTACAAAGGTAACTCCGATTATCATCTAAATCAGTTATTTCACAATAAAATGTAATCGTTGTTAGTCATTGACCTAGTATCGATGTCGATTTGTAAATACCCTTCCTTCCACACGGTTATCACCAAGCCTGCTTCACATGACACCAGACCTGATATATGGTCACCGTGTTGATATAAAATAAATCAAAGATAACCTCCGTTTTATCAGAGTAGAGAATCCTTCTCTCTCCGCAGTTGTAGTAAACGCCGAAAGATGTGGAGATCCGCCGCGATATCTTTCGTGTTTTTCTTACATGTTTTGCAGACAAGCGCTCGAGATGAATATAGAATAGGTAAGTGCATTAATATTATTATCTCTTATATAGGCTTCGTGGGATTTAAATGAATATTGCAGCACATGGCAGGCTATACATGGCGGCCAGCTTGCTTGGCGGAGGAAGAACTCTGGAAGATCGCGGTAAGAACCACCGACCCACGGAGCGCTACTGGCAAGCTTTCTCAAATACCCACATTGGCAGACCCCGAGACTCGGAGCCGCGATGCCAGAGGCAAGATGGGAGTGACCTGTAAAGGCAAACGCCTTTTGCTACTCGGCCTTCAGGGGCGGGGCCCTATTGTATAGACTATGATGATGATTATTATTATGATAACACTGCTCGTTTCCCTAAAGCTTTCGTGCAAATATATATATATATATATATATATATATATATATATATATATATATATATATATATATATATATATATATATATATATATGTGTGTATTATTGTGTGTGTGTGTGTGTGTGTGTGTGTGTGTGTGTGTCCACTAGAGAGATAGATTAATATAATATTTATAAAACATAAAAATATAAAAATATAAGCAGAAAATCCTTTTTAGTGTTATTAATATATTCTTCGCAGTTTTCGATTACATTGTGAATAAGCTTCTACATAGTAACTGTTACATACTTTCCAATATTCTGACTGAGTGATATTGCATTAACGACGATGAAAAACAACTGAAATCACGTAATTGTCGAGTTTACAACAGAAAAAAAATATAATTTTGAAGGTATAGTCTCCATGTAAGGTCAGATACAACGAGAATAGAGAGACAAATTTGTTAAGTGTAATAATAAGTCAATGTAATGATAAATATGCAAAAGAATCCATATTCAAAGTCAGGAATTATCGAGTTTGAAGATGTGCATTGAAACATAACTAAACCGTGCTTGGATTATTAACATGCTTTAGATCATCGAAACATCAGTGTTATAGAGGGCCATAGATTTAGGTACATCTGCACGCCTCCATCCACTCTAACGAGGAGAATATGGTGGCAGAAAAACACTACCGACACTAGCAGGTTTTTCACAAATGGCAACATACTCAATTTCCTCAACACGAGCAGACGGGATGCTGGCACGTACAGCTGCATCACAGAGACTGTGAATGAGGGATTTCTAATGAACACTACCATGACGATCATCAAACTTAATATCCAATGTAAGTATTATATTTCTGATGATATGAAAGTAGAGATGAAAAGAAAAACGTTAAGGATGGAATATATATATATATATATATATATATATATATATATATATATATATATATATATATATATATATATATATAGTGTGTGTGTGTGTGTGTGTGTGTGTGTGTGCATTAATGAGACACAATACATTTTGTTCATTATTATTATTCTTATTATGCATAATACACCCTTTTTTACAATAAAAGAAAACTTAAACAGCTTAACATATATATATATTTTGATTAATCAGGTCAAGCTTCTTATGTCCCTTTTGACTCATCAGGTCAAACTACTTATGTCCCTTTTGAATCATTAGGTCAAGCTACTTATGTCACTTTTGAATCATCAGGTCAAACTACTTGTGTCCCTTTTGATTAATCAGGTCAAACTACTTATGTCCATTTCGAATCAACAGATCAAACTACTTATATCCCTTTTGATTAATCAGGTCAAACTACTTATGTCCCTTTTGAATCATCAGGTCAAGCTACTTGTGTCCCTTTTGAATCATCAGGTCAAACTACTTGTGTCCCCTTTGATTATTCAGGTCAAACTACTTATGTCCCTTTTTAATCATCAGGTCAAGTTACGTATGTCCCTTTTGAATCATCAGGTCAAACTACTTATGTCCCTTTTGAATCATCAGGTCAACTTACTTATGTCCCTTTTGAATCATCAGGTCAAGCTACTTATGTCCCTTTATATCCATATAGTAATTAATAAATGAATGAATTAATGAATAATCCATCTATCTTTGTCTGTATGAAGGTGTGCCTACTTAAGTCTGTCTCTTAGTCTGTCAGACATGTCTTTACTGTTCTTTCTTATATGCATGTAAACAAATATAGTTACCTTTTCGACTTCATGCTTTGAGTCATTCTCTTTCCAAATATGGTGGCAGTAATATCTTTCGGACCATATATGTATAGTACATAATGAATTATATTTTGCTGTCGATGATTCGTGAAAAACACTGCCCTTGTCATGTCAACCATTCTTTTGTTCTACAGACCCAGCCAAAGTGACCCAACTGTGGATCTCCGCGAGAGAAATTGAGCAGAATGGTACTTTATCAATTTCTTGCACCGTGGAAGGTAACCCGGTAGACTTTACATTACTCATCGTTGAAACGCAGCGGCAGCTCGTATCCGGGGACGCTGAAGTCTCCTTTACGGTCAGCATGAAAGCCACATGCATAGATGAAGGAACGTACGCATGTACTGCTAGAAATTTTTTAAACAAAGAAAATTCCACATTGACACAACATGTTTATGTTTGGTGTAAGTATTAATCCATACGTTGTTTGTGTTGTTTTTTGTTTTGTTTTTGATCTAGTTCTTTTCTTCAGATATAGATCACACTTTACTTATTTGGTTTCGTTAGCATCATCGATCATTATCTTTACCAAAGAAATTAGATTTTCACTAAATTGGATTGATCAAAACCATTATGCAAGTGTACAAAAATGATGAAATTCATTTCTTCTATGTGATCAATATTTCCGCTAATCTCTGAATGATACTAATTGTTTTGCTGTGTTTCTGAATCAATGTTACATTAGTAAATGCCGTGCAGGGTGTGGTGATATCAATAATTGTCGTTATCTTTATAGGTCCGCCACAAATAGATGACTGGCATCCATATCCAAATATGAAATATGCCAAACTGGGCGACAACCTGACATTTGACCTCACAGTTTGGGCTGACCCACAACCTGAATTCACCTGGTTCAAGGCTGAATGGTGGAATCATTGGCTTCCAACCCCGATTCCAAGTGACCGTCAGAACAACTCAAAACTTACAACAAGTCTTAAAATTCAGAATGTCGGACCGAGTGATTTTGGGAATTACACAGTAATGGTAAAGAACAGTCTGGGCACACTGAATTCAACGTTTTCTTTGCAACCTCGAGGCAAGTACAACCACAGATGGAAATTCAATAGCTTGTTTCACTCTACCTTTGAGGAATGTTAGTTACCGGCAATATTCTGTTCATTTATCTGAACGCCCCATCCTTTAAGGATAAAATAGTTTCAAATTCTGTACATACTGTTATACAGGATGCAAGTAAGCCAAGGCCCACAATCTACGTCACGAGAAGTGATGCATTGAGGGAAATTTGAGCTGCCATATTTGATAGAAAAACTGTCAGTTCGAGCTAATTGATTTAATGTATGAGTATTTTGAATAGTTTTCATCCAAAAATACCGAGTGTACCAAAGTCAGCACGTTCTCAGAATATTATCGCTGTTAAATAATCGTCCCAAGCACTGTTGATAATTTCAAACACCACAACCGATGAACGGTTAAAGTGTTTGAAGAAAGTACACGTCATACAACACCCACACAAAGATAACTGATTAACCGATAATCTGTCGTCTTTGGCACACACCATCATTTACCGAATAGGTTTGGTGTATACAGATAACCATTGACGGTTCGAATATTAGCGTTAACGGGTTACCAAAATTTGGTAACCGGTTAACGACTTCATCACCTCGTCTATTTAGTTTGCTGAGCAAATGTATAAACAAACAGAAATTGTGAATACAATTTCTCATCCTCTTAATTTTCTTCAAAAACACACTTTATACATGAAGTAAAACCTTATAACAAGTCTGCCATGGCTACGGCCACGTGAAATACATGTACCGTAATATGCTATTACAGTATGATACAGAATAATACTAATACCACGTTTATTCAACCTGTGCGAAAACATTTACACACACACACACATACACACACGCGCGCGCGCGCGCGGGCGCGCTCATTCACAACCACTGGAACCAATAGCGTTTGAAAGGTTAGGCATCCTACAGCTTGACATCCAGGACGTTTGAACGCTAGCAAAACACAAGTTCAACACTTAGCATTTGAGTGATCCTGACAATTGGCTCCATTTGGAACTGATTACTGCATGAAATGGCGGAAAATATTACAAACAAGACAAAGGTGGAAGGTGTACCTAAAGAGAGCTCACGATAAAGCAAGTAAAATATATCTTTGTGTAAGGAAATGTAATATATGTTTCACTAGATTTTACAAATTGGGAACTTTGTTTATGCTGTTATTTGTGCCCGTGTACACCCTACATGATGTGTTTGTGTACTGCAATTAACCGGTAACGGTTCGGTTAATATATTAACCCCTAATACACATACTGATAGTTAGCAAGCCTAGATTAGTTAATGTTTAGTAAAATGGTGACCCGACCCTGTTAAGGAATTTACTAACCGTTTAAGCCTTACTCAATCTATTAGACCCTGTAACCAGTTTTCACGCTTGAACGACTCTAGAAGGTGTGTGTGTGTGTGTGTGTGTGATTTGGATTTTAACGTAGCTTTAACAATTTTTCAGCCATATCGCTACAATGTCTGCAGTGTGGCAATTTATAGTGAGTGATGCCTAGCACTGGGGCATCATGCCGCAGACATGTAGCATGATGTCCCACCCAGTCACTTTATCCTGACACCGGGCCGACCAGTCCTAACACTAACCTCTTAATGCTGGGCGCCAAGCGAGGCAGCTGTTAGAAACCATTTTTGTAAGTCATTGGTATGACTCGGCCGGAGATCGAACCCACGACCTCCCGCATCCGAAGCGGACGCTCTAACCACTAGGCCACCGGAGCGGTACTCTAGAAGGTTCAGTTATCCGTTTCTTACACCCTCTATATGGTGGACCCTGTTACACCTGCACTCATGAAAAGTGTAATGTGGATGCATGTCAAGGTGTGTAATCGTACTGTCTGAAAACTGGGGCACTGACTAACTTTTGTGGTTTCAGCGACTTGTTCATTACGACTTCAATGTTTTGGAGCCTATTTCATCTATACTCATGAAACGTTTCATGTGGTTGCATGTTGAGAAGATTAACTAAGTTTTAAAACCTAGGTCACTGATCTATTTTTAATTACTGAGTAACTTGTTTATTTTCAGCAATCCGTTCGTTACACCCTCAGTATCTTAGAATCTGTTTCACCTAAACTTATAAAAAAAAATTGAAACAAAAAGTTGATGTATTTCAGGGGAGTAGCTCAAGAAAATCAAAAGTAGGCCAATGCGACATAATTCTAAGGCTTGAATGACTCTTGCAGTTTCCTCCATGGCAATGTGCATGTTGTCGGATTCTCGAAATGTTTACGGGCAAACGCTATGTTTAATATTAACTATAAGGTCAAGATCTCGATCTCTCTCTCTCTCTCTCTCTCTCTCTCGTGCGATACTTAAGTTATGTTGATTTTTTTCACAACGGTATATTCCTAATACAGGTCCACCAGAGCCACCGTTCGATTTAAGGATAGTTAACCTGACTTCAACAACCGTTACGTTAGACTGGTTCATCGGATATAACTACTTTGAAGACTCCCAAATGTTTGCAATACAGTATAGTTACCAAGGATTGCCATTTCAACCAATCGCATACAAAGTCTATTACAGCAACCAGTCGGTACACCATGTGAACTATACTGTGTCTTACTTGTCTCCTGGTACGCAATATTTCTTCCGTGTATACAGCTATAACAGATACGGGGACAGCGGCTACTCCAACACCGTCCAGTTTGTTACGTATGGTGAGAACTAAAGTAAAATATTTCTTTAATTTAGTTTGTGCAGTGAATGGAGACTTTATCATAACAGAAGAAAGATACCAACTTCTTTGCATGACGGTATCTATACAAAGTATCACGTTTTCAGCTCAATACAATATTTCCAATCTAACATTTACGAGGGTAGGTGGGCCACAAGATTTTAAGTAGTATCATAAGGGAAGGGCCGCTATGATGGCCTCCTGATATAAGGGCACATCCAAATGTTTGGCCCAGTCCGACACTGTTGACAGTCTTACAGCATATAGACTGTACAACAAAGTCCAAACACGAACCTATGTGTTGGTAGATCATATAGCCTCATACGTCCCCGTTTTTGCCCACATCCATGGTTTTGAGAGCTCTTGACTATGTCACCAAAGGCAAAGGCTAAGCAAGGGGCTAATGCCAGTTACTGGAGCCAGTTTACTCACTGCTTTCAAATTATCCATCATAAAGGTGAAATTTAGAACAATTTCATGGCGTATGGAAGCAAATTACCAAAACGGTATTTCAAGTCTTGTAAACATTGAAATAATGTTCAAATTATGGTTGTCGTGACGTCATAAGCTTGCAATATGCATTTTAGCCTAGCCATTTTGGGGAGAAAATGCGAGCCGTTGTGATGCTGATGAGGATTACCACTCAAATGTTTTGTAAAAACCCATTAATCTGTAACTATCTATATTTTCATTGGGTAGTAAAGTCATCTTTTTATCTTCGTTTGAAATTTGAGGCAAAAACTTAAACTTTTATGTTGCAGAGCTCAGTTCATTACTTCTTCTCCCTGCTAACGGGAACAGATTATTTGATACAAAATATTACTATAATATGTAGTTCCTCTTTGCAAATTATTTTTGTTTTCACTTGAATGTAAATTCAATTCAATATTTATAGATTTATTATTATTGTTATTAATATTATTATTGCAGCACAAAAAATCATCGCCCTCCAAAGCATAAATATAGAAACAAGATAATAATAATAATAATAATAATAATAATAATAATAAGGTCTAAATTAGTTATTTCTTGTAAATTTAGTCAAAGCACTGACATTTTAAATACTACTCAAATATGACTTGTCAAAAAATATAAAAACGCTTTTGTTCAAAAATGAATTTGAAAAAGAAAATTATAAAGCCGTTTTTTTTTTTCAGATCTGAATTTTAAAAAGTGTAAAGACACTTCTAACCAGAACACGTTATTGTAGAATATTTGGCTCATAATGAACAATGATGAAAAGTCTATACTCTATTTACACAGATTTTTTTGAGGGAATTTTCCTACTGTGGTGTCGTCTCCGTTTATTTTAACTATAGCCGTTAAAGCGGTAGATATTTTTCATGGCGTGTACAGTATATATGTATTATCTCGCATTTTTATGCAGCACGCACCTGCAGTTCATCATTTACATTAGACGGCTGTACTGACTTATAAAATAGTACGGATTTAGTATTTTTCATGTTACAAAGTTTGAGCAGCAAGGTATGGTTTGAAATCTGTATAGTATGAAGGGATTCTCAGTTTAATTTTAATTCTGCCAATTAAATATTTTGGGAGATAGAAGGTTGGATACGATTCCTAACTGATCAGAAGCTGACAAGAGGTATATTTACTCCATTAGTTAAATTGTACTTCTGTTTATTACTGTTTGCATCCCTCTCATAAACACGAGGTTGAAACTACAAACAGCATTTCAGCAAGACTCTTGCAGACAAAACCTAATGATTGCAGTTTCGTTTCGCAAAGCACGAGCGTCACCTATTGTAAAGTTGATGGTCATCCATGAAGATACTACATTACGCTGTTCAGATCTGTAATACATACAAACATAACTATTTCCCGAAAAGTTTCATTATTCAACAGGAGTCTGATGATTTATCCGTAAAAAAACAACGAAAAAGTTTTCGAAAATTAAACGCAAAACATACTTGTATCTATATCTAATATTCACAAAGAGTGCACTCCATACTACACCCCTCAAGCAAGAAAGCTGAACATAAGAGAGATTAAAGAATTTACACACAGATTTCCGACAACATTGTATCAGTATTAATCTGGCAAATCTACCTTTCTTTCCAGCAGAATCCATCCGACGGTCTTTCTGCATGACTCTGTATGCCGTAGGCCTGACCAAATTTTGCCATGCATAGTATTAAAGGCTGAGCTTCAATGCACGTACTAGACTTGATTTCGACAAGCAAACAAAAATGAAGACAAGAAACGGGAAAAAATAGAAAGGCAAGAAATACAGGTGCACATAATATAAACAAGCGAACAAAAGATACGTGCATATTTATAGCACGTGTGATTCGTTTTTTTTTTCTTCCCCTAAGTCGGAATCGTTCAGCTCCTGTCTCGGCACCAAGTCAGGTACAAGTATTAGTTGTCAAACTTTTAGTCCAGTGCGGGGTAGAGTTAAGTAAATCCAGTGCATTAGGCAAAGGGAGTCGTGTAGAAAAGCTGTTTGATGGATATTGCTAAAGAGAAAGGCTGATTCGCCAAGTTATATCTGAACCGCATTAGTCTGAGAGTTATTCGCAATTACGGTGATATCTGTTGAATCAATACGTCTGTTTTTCTTCATCTTGCCATTTTGAGGCAACGAGAAAGAAAGCCCAGTGACGAAAGTCGAATACTAAGGATGGCGAAGTCTGGCTTTCATTCCTTGTGTATTTTAGAAATAGATAGTGGTATTTCGTTTTATTTCTTAACTTTTCGCAGCTTTTTAAGGACAAAACGCCAGACTCCGGAGAAATTATGCTTCCCGGTTTCTAAAGTACACATTCAGTTCTTTGGATATATTCATGGTTTTAAATATGCTTTTATGTTCTTCCTGAAAGGAGCCAAGCCCTGGCTTGCGCCCAGTCTTGACAATAAGATGATTGCTGTTATCTCGGTGGCTGGGGGTTTGACGATAGCGTTTCTTGTCGTTCTCTCAATCTGGTGGATCCGAAGGCGGCGTAGTTGTAAGTAGTTTAATCCAACAAAATCTTGTTACTTTCCATGCTGTATGCACATTAGGCTCAGTAAATGTAAAATGAAGTTTATGTACCGAGTAACCTGGCGACATATGTATACCTATAAGTATAAAAGCTGTTTTGGACTGAGTGTCCTGGCAGTACAACCCCACGGTCAGGACCACTACTTCTATCGAGGCCCTTGAAACAAGTTTTAGATATGGTTCATCTATCGCCTGACGTAAGCAGTACGTACCTTAAGGCCGCAAACGTTACTTAATGGCTTGCAACGTATGAACAGAGTACAAGATAACGTCACCACATCAGATCAGTTGGAACGACGGGAATTGGAAACAAACTAGTGCGGCAGTCGTGGGTCTGTGCGCAAAATGAACTTTCCAAAACTTTCCTTTTTTAAGGAACTCAAAAACCTCCGCTTGACGCGAGGCCTCAATGATACCGTTTTTTCTCATCATGTCCATATATGAATCTTCGTTTTTGCAGTATTGTAGGGCTATCCATGCGGTATGTTCCCAGAAACTGTAGGCAACGGTACTGTGTTTTTCATAGCGACCGGCATAGGTGAGCTTAATAAGGTCCATTTTCTTATACCGAACACTAGAAACAAGGCACAGCATTCAGAAAGAAAAAGCGTGGTTGTTTCGATGAATCTTTAAGCGAGAGCACAAAGCAGGGCATCCAGGCATCGATCGTTTGTTTGGCCACGGGCCTAAGGCAATTGTAAATACCAACTTGGGTTTCTGGGCACAATAACATTGTTGTCACTGAGGTTGGGAAAGTTAACAGTAAACATCTGGTTTTTGTCTTTGTTGCTCGGATTGCTGGCCATAACAATGGTGCCCCATGGTCCCTTTGCACGAAGCGCGCGGCGGAGGGAGGGAAAGGGGTCCAATGAGTTGCCATACTGAGATATGCTTGGAGCAGCTAGCTGTTCAGCAACTTTCTTGCGCGAGTGGCGGCCTTGTGGGAATCAACATCCCTACTTTGTAAGAAATATACTTGAAGGCGGCTTCGAGATGGAGGAGTTTGGTCATCGTGAAGAAGATCTACCCGTCGTCGCTGTAACAGCTGAAGCCGCGTTTGTCGGGCAATCTAATAATGAACAAAGGAAATGGAAGATCATGCCGGACTCAGTGGAGATAACCTATCATCACTTAAGGACTAAATTCTCAAAACGAAGGTCCACAAATTCCTTGAGGCAAATAACTTAAAAGGGATTCGTGTTTACCTATTTGATGAGGTCGAGCATGATTGCAGATGAGAAAAGGATCCATATACCCTTGACACGAATTTGCCCGGCGTGGTGTAGACATGACAATATATGATCTGCTTGGCAACGAGAGACCACCAACAAGGGTAAGTAGCAGAACCACATAGAAACCGTTAATTGTACAAAAAGAGATCCAGTTCGAAAAACTCGATGCAGGTTTGCTGGCCGATCACGAGCTACCAGCTACAGAAGGTTCAGAAGAAACAGCTCTCAAGTCAAGGAAACGGCAGCACAGGACCCTAACAGCCTCCCAGTGCAAGTGGTCCATGGTTTCAACCCAAAGCTGCAAATAATGTGTCGTGGGCAGTTAGATAACCTTTAGAACTTGCAGAGCTCAATAACCACATTGCCATAGAAAATTAAATGCTGACCGGTGGAAGAAAGCGAAACTATCAAAAGAAGAAAGTCATGGGATGAGCCAGTAGATACGAGATTGTGTTAGAAATCTAGAAGACGAACGTACATTGTGGCTAGAGGCGTTCATACTAACCGAAAAGCCTTTCGCAATCTGCTTAGCCAGATAAGGGATGCTATTAGCAAAATCCTCCACGAGGATACATTAGGGCATAGAGGTTGAGAACACTTTTTCGCGCACAGGTAGTCACTATAGCCTCGATTTTCTCCGCGTTGAGGTTTGTCAAAAGCATCATTGTACTTGCAGTATTAGGCAGGGGAGGCATACAGCAGGCTTCGGCGCCTAAAGTAGGCCCACCACGTGTCCTGGCAATGCAAAAGATTGGATAAAAAGCATCAGGAACAGCTGAGCTGGATGCTAAAATCACTAGTAGAAAAAGTGGACGCGGCTGTGCCCGGAATTATTGGTTCAATCGTGTCGTTCTTCCTTAGGTCAGCTGGATGGATGGCTAGAAACTTCATGCTGATTATCATCCCAATAGCTGTCACATTCTTTGCCGTTATTCCCTCGCGTTTGTAGGAAACAAAAAAAAAAAAAAAAAAAAAAAAACAATATAAAAAATAAAAAATAAAAGTAAAACAGACAAGCGAGATAGGTGCCATTCACACTAGTACTGCTAGCGCTTTCGCCCAGCGGAAACTCCAGATGGCTAAAATGCCCAGCGCAGTGCTTCCCATAACCAGCATTGTTTAATGGCTTCTAAGTTTTCAGTTCTAGCGGCTTCTTTGGGCGAAGTTCCCACAGCGCTGCCGTTGCTACCAATAACCGACTTGATAAATTCCATAACAGGCTTAGCGCTAGCCAGATGCTGCGTATCTCGAAGCGGGAAGGGTCGAAGTCCACATCTTCATGCTTCGTTGGATGCGGACGTTAAGGTGTTCCTTCCCAAGCATATGCTCGCTGCACTTGTCCATGTTCGCGTTAACGTTGGTTCCTACCAATATGTCGTCGGTCGCCTCCTGAATGTTGTTTTTATATCCACAAAGCTGCCAGTTAAAAGCTCCTTGAACGCCATCTGATTTAGTCCTCGGTCTTAAAATTGCGTTCTGATAATTAGATATCGACTTCGTGACATCATTAGTCCGGAGATGTCTGCATTTACGAGCATGATCAACTCGTTTAATCAACGGAATATCTCATCTGCTTCGATGATGGTGTCATTGCCTGTATGCCAATGATTGCCCTCGTATACTCACAGATGCTACCGTTGGAACGCACCAGACAGTAGTGGGTAAAGCCTCGCGATTTGATTCAACATGAAGGAAACAAACCCACTTTTTCCCGTCTTCGTTCTTGTCATTCACAATATGTACGACGTACAGTTTCACTCTGGCGGCTTATAATGTTCAATTTCATATATAATTGGGTCTGACATGTGGGTGTAGGTGTCATCCAGTATTCCGGGGCCATATATACGGACTGACCCCCAGGCAATCAAGCTGATATACATTCGGTCCATACCATTGTTCATGTTATGTTTTATCCTCGAGTAGTCCTCTGTTCATCAAAAGTTACTTCAGATGGCTTCGTATTTTGTAATGTTAATACTGTTTTCAATCACGTCCTTCACCGTTTCACCTGGAATGTGGTACTTCATCTGATTGAGAATCTTTCTTGCTTGGTAGTAAACGTGAAAGCGGTAGACCTCTCTCTGTCTGTCTCTCTGTCTCTCTCTCTGTCTCTCTCTCTCTCTCTCTCTCTCTCAAAGCTATATATTGCGACGCTACTAATGCGAACTAAATGTGTCAATACCGTCGTTCTCACATAAGTGCTGACAATGCGTGGTTTTCTAACCAGTCCTCTGGTTGGGTCCGTGGCTGTAAAACAGGTGATAAGCACCACCTCAAATTCGCTCGTAGTGCTCAAGGAGATTACACAAACCAGGATTGTTCAACATTCCGGCTGCGCTTGGTAGCATTTGGTGTGACCCGTCCACTGCGCCAAATTATCGTCACCATTCCCACTGGGTATTGCAACATAAAATAACTTTAAAATGTAATTCAGGCTCCCATGCCTGGAATGACTCGGGACTATAATTCCGCAACCGGACGGGTCAGCATTGCTCTCACAGACACAAACAAAATCGATGTATCTCAGATAGCAGTTCTCCTCCATCGCTGGGTTTGCCCAAGATAAGATCTTTGATGCAGGCACATACGTAACGCATAATACCTAAGCGTTTATCAACATTCCGCGGCTTTTTGGCAACTGCGATCATATGAATACAACAGATAATATCCTTTATGGGAAAACAGTACCCTGCAACACGTTATTCTCGTGGTTGGTGAGTCCTATGGGGACATGCTTACTTAGCGCATATTACGTGAAGACTGCATCCATGAGGTCACGACACACTTTTAGATAAAAAAAAAGAAGACCAGGTACTCTGGAGTGTCCTATCACTAATTAAGCAACAGTAGGCATCACGCCAGCACACTGTGCGTCTACGTGGTCCTGGGTTCTTTGGTAGTCAACAGGGGATCACTTCCATTTAGTGGCGACACCCATCCCACATACCTTCAAGTTGATGCTGACCGCTTTGCGGGCAAAATGCCGATGTAAATAACATTGACCAGCCTCACCAAGTACGTGAGAGAGGACGAGGCCGCAGCACAAGCAACCAGCGCGACTGGACAATTTGGACCCTCCATTTGGAATGTAAGATGTGTACATAACGGCCGACAGAATTTCGTCAGTTTACGGTAATAAATGTGTCTGCTTTTTATCGCTTGGATTCATAGCAATAATTTCAAAACGTTGGTGGTTTACACATAGCAACGGCAACGACACCATCAGCGTCTCTGGCGACGGTTTTAACCTCATGAACCTTCACGGATGTAACAAGATGAACCAGGCTGAAGTCAGATTATTACGATGAAGACACTAAGAATGATAACGAAAATAAGATGTTTATTTATATATGATTAAAGATAGAAAAACCCTTCACCAAGCATTCCATCATTGGATTTTTAACACAATGATGCGCACTGAGTTAAATGACTGATATAACGAAAAATGATACGGTTCCTAACTGGAACGAATTCTGATATGTAATTTAAAACGAATAGTCAACAAAAACAAACAAATGAGTAAACGAATTGAAATTAAACAGAAGTTAAGCGCAAAAATGAAACAATGATTAATCACTCAATGATATGATCACGTTTTCACTCAGTTAATGACGGCGATTCTCTCTCAGTGATAGATGATTTCCACACCAGTGATGGTAATAATGACAGCGACAAGTTTTCGCCCACATAGTGACACGTCATTTTAAAAAAAACAAAAAACAATGTTAAGTTTTCACTCAGATAGTAATAAATGATTTAAAACGAGTTTTCACTCAAATAGTGATAGATGATTTCAAAGAAGTTTTCACTCTGATAGTGATAAATGATTTTAATTAAACTGGAACATATTTTGTGGCGTCTAGTTCACAATCACAAGGTATTTCCAGCCTCACTACTTTTCCGGATGGTTAATGAGCCACCACAAATAAGAAATAAAAGTTAAATAAAACAGACAGCATTTTACGTTACCATGGGTTTATGAGAGGAAATACTGTCATAAACGCATGCAGTAAACGCGGCTGCGCGCACCGACAAATCCCCAGGCTCCAGTCTCAGTTTAAACGCCAAATACTTGCTTCAACTACGGCGCGACCCATACTATGGAATCGATTGGCTTTCAATATTTGCGAGAAATTATTTCCTCTCTGCCAACCTTGATGTCAATGATTGAAGGTATGGGCTATCAGCTGACATCCTACTTGCTTGAACACGTATCTATCCTTCTTGAGTACATCATCACCCTAGCGTGAACCTGCACTTCCTAAAATTTTTGTTAAATTTTTTTTTTTTTTTTTTTTTTTTTAGTTCTTGCGCAAGCGCATTCTACAGAACTACAGCGGTCTAGAGTGCCATTGCCATCGTTCTATATGGTTTTATCTGCAACAACAGGTCGTGTTCCACCGGTGTCAGTAGGAGCATATTTTTTTCCGCCAAATATCCATCCTCCACAGTAATAAGTGATGTAATAGGTACTACTGTTAGCTGCAAACGCTTCCATAACAAAGCAGCCCATACACATTTCGCTTGCTGATGTTAAAAATGGGAAGCTTGTAACCGTTATGGTACCTGAAAAGCGAGGTAGCGCTGAGGAAAATGCACTACGAATGTAATATATCTGGTGAATAGTGGTAAAACTGGGGCGAACACGAATTTTAATGCCTGTCAGACCCTAACAGACCCGTTGGAGGGGGGGGGGGGAAGCAAAACCACGAAGTAAACATGGAGCAACCATACTGCATTGCCATATCACTCGGTCCAAAACGCCTGTTTCACATATGGATATACATATGTCACCAACGTTATTTGGTCCAAAATTCTCAATTTGCATCTACTGACTCTTGTAAGGAAGTCATATCATCGGAAACACCGTAAACATAGTTATTTTGGATGTGACAAACCGTTTCATACATATATTCGGCACACATTTCTTAGCCAGATACAAGCCTATTTACTCAGTGTGTAAGACAGCCATGAAAAAAAGTGCGAGATGGTGTAAGAATTGTTTGAGGTACTCGAGTGGCTACTTTGACACCCGAACGCTGCCTCAAAATATAAGCTATATATATATATATATATATATATAGGATAAGGTGACGCATAAAATGTCTTAGGTGTTCGGAACATATCTGTGTTCATTATATGTGCTTATCTGACCATTTCAATCCGCCAGAATATTAATCTTCAAATATGTAAATATGTTGATAACATAAACTAAGATATATATATATATATATATATATATATATATATATATATATATATATATATATATATATATATATATATATATATATGTGTGTGTGTGTGTGTCTGTGTGTGTGTGTGTGTGTGTGTGTGTGTGTGTGTGTGGAGAGAGAGAGCGGGGGGGGGGAGAGGACGGGGAATTTCTTAATTCAGCAGAACTCAGTAGTATACACAAACTTCAGTCCTCCAAGCGTTTTCACATCGTCTCCGTGGATGTTCTCCAGGTAGATATATTACACTTTCAAAATACATTGTACTTTTGAAAGTATAATGTACCAACCTGAAGAACATCAATAACGATAATGCGAAAGCGCTTGAAGGAATAAAATATATGTATATATCAAGATACATGCAGTCGGTATTGGTACATGATACAGTCAAAGGTATGGACGTTAGTCATCAAAACTGAGATATGGTGGTCATTACCTACTTAAATCATCGAAGCGAGACATTCAACTGCCTCCAACGTTAGATTCAACTTTCAAGTTCTGTGACTCTAGCTGCAACAAGGGACTCGGATTTAAAAGCTGGTTGCACAATCATTGTGGGTGAAATTTAAAGGAGGAGAGTTTTGCGAGAAACTTCGATATATTAAGGTATCTCTCGGGATTCTACATTGGAATTACAATGCCTACCAATTACAGAGCATCTACTAATGGTATAGCGTCTAACAAAGACATAACGTCTACCAATGACATAGCGTCTACCAATGAATGGCATAGAGTCTGCCAGTGACATAACGTCTACCAGCGACATAACGTCTACCAATGACATAGCGTCTACCAGTGACATAGCGTCATCAAAAACATGATACCTAAAGTATTTTAAGATATTAGGAACACAATTTCTTCGAACCCTTCGTTAAATGAACACCTGCAATCTATTGACGGGCGATCCTAAGTCATTCATTTATTTATTTTATAAACGTTAGTAGGAAAATTTCAGTAAGTTCTTCACCTATGAGGAATCCATATGTTCATATGTTACCGGTGTTTCGTCTCGCAAAACAAGGAACGCGTGATTTCATATATTGACAGATGGTTTCCCCATGCATATATCCTATCTGGAGTGATATTTTAAAACATAATACTACATTTCCAAATGTATAAGAGACGTGAGGTGGTTTCTGAGGTGTAGAAAAGAGGAGTATTCGAAAAAAGTCACCGACGTCGCATCGTGCACTACATATCCTTGAACTGGGCAAGATGTGATATTGCATGGGACCATGGGGATATAAAAGCAAGAGTGTTGACACAAGGCAATTTTCAATCCCCACCACAACAGTCGCAGCTGCATAGAGTGTTACTCTATTCCATATGTCCGTCCATTGGTCCGACACATCTTGTTTAGGGCTTTCATATAGGTTAGGTTTTTGGCATTATAGTGGGTCATCTGTGTTGTATGAATACATTTTTAGTTCATTCTTTAGTTGTAGTATATAAAGATCAAAGTTTAAACTCGTTTCTTTTCAGCTGCAATATTGGGTCATTATATATTTCCATATCTGTTAGATTTCCCAAAAAGAAATATTCAAAATGAATGTTAATATGTCTGAATTTCTTTCTTTTCTTTGTACATTTGCACGCTCTCCCATAAACCAGAAAAATATCCATATAGAAACGTACGATCTTTCCTTTAATCATCTACCTCTCTTTCAGACAAAAGCTTGAAATGAAGGTTTGCAGATTACGAATGGAGCCGTGGATACATAACAGACAGTCAGACTCATCAACCAATGAAATATTTCTAAAAATTCATTTCTCTTTATGAGAATACAACATGCAGTAGCATGCAGTATTACTAACGTTGAGCAAATGAACGAGCAAAGTGTATAAAGTATTTTCATCACTTAAATAACTAACATATTGTTCATTAACACCGACGTTAAAAGTATTAAACTAACTATAAATACCTTCGACATTTTCTTTGTTTGTACAATATAGAATGGTGTTAGGTGAATGTAATTGACTTTACCAAATTATTAACGGTTTATTTATTAATGTTTTTCTATTTCTTCGGCAGAAGTAATAAATACATAATGTTCAAGTTTTTGTGGATATGCTTATTTTTCCAGCGTGTCACGATATATATATATATATATATATATATATATATATATATATATATATATATATATATATATATATATAGGGAGAGAGAGACACACACATACATACATACCTATCTATCTCTCTATCTATCCATCTATATACTGAGTGGCGTAGAAATGACGCTTACCTGCAGGAAACGGACTCGCCATGAAAACAAAGCATATGACCGACTTCAGACATCCACCAACCCACCGCCTTCAGACATCCACATAAAATCAATCGGTAGCGTTAAACAGCGACTAATGTGCATTCGTAAATATATACAATGATAGTTTGTAGCGTGCCATATTGCCACTGAATCGCGCGCTCCATTATTACTTCCTCTTTTCTTCACGAGAGCAAGCTTCGTATCTGGCAAATATTGAAATTGTTGTCAAATAAATGAGCAGCAAATCTAACTGAGGAAAATTTTATTTATTTAAGAATTGAATATTTTGTATTCTATCATATTCATTGAAGTATGAACTCAGAAAACGCTGTGCAAACTATATGTACTTCTTAAGTCTGCAGTATTTTATACATTCATACTTAAGTAAAAGAAAAACTGGTCACTCCTTATAATAAAATATTACATCTAATAAAGACAAAATAAGGAATATTCCTTTAAAAAGTGTGTTAAATACACCATTCTAACATTGTCTAGCAGAACATGAACAAATGCAAAATAGCAAACAGTATCCGTAATTTACATACAACCAATCAAAAGACAGCAACCAGTTCCCTGGCAGCATGACACAAACTGACCATTGGTCATCAAGACAAGATAAGATAAGATAAGATTTATTTAAGGTCTGCATGATTGAAAACAACAATTCAACATAAGTGCTGGTTAGCTTTCTACAGACATTACATAAAACAAATGAGTCGTTGCAACAAGCATGGTTTGCAAGACATAAACACACAGTAAAATACATAGATACAATTGGACAAAATACGCCGTATAACTTGAAATATGAGCAAGCAAAGCATTTTTAAAGGCAGCGATGAAAAGTGAATTTAGTATGAGGATAATTTAGAACACTATTTAGGATAATTATTGGTAAAGATTGAAATTTAAATTAAACGCATAAGTACCAAATTATGACTAAAAAAAAGCACGATGCGATCCTGCTTACACATTACTCAAAAAGAAATGATACTTGATAGTACATACGACAAGGACAGATAAACAAAAAACGCTAACACAAACATTAACTGTCGTCATCATGGCGAGAGGGAGGGGTGGGGGTACTATTTAAACAGATTACATTTTCAGTCTCTACCATTCCAAGATAGAATTACAGATCTAAATGAATAAAAATTTGATTGCTCTCTAAAGTAATTTGCGAGCGCATTCCATAGAATGGCAGCTGCATGTTTAAAGGATTTTTTTGCCAAATGTTGAGGTTTTAATTTTCGGGACGTCTAAAATATTTCAATGTCTAAAATTATATTTTTGTGTTTAAAACATATCAAATCATCCAAACATTTGGGAGCAAGTTTATTCAGTATTTTGAAAGTCTGCAGAGTCATAGTCTGCTTACCTTTAAGGTTGCCATTTTTGCCATAAGTAAGAGTTTATGGTAGTTTATTGTGAAGTCATCATACATAAGGTTGCCATTTTTGCCATAAGTAAGAGTTTATGGTAGTTTATTGTGAAGTCATCATACATAAGGTTGCCATTTTTGCCATAAGTAAGAGTTTATGGTAGTGTATTGTGAAGTCATCATACATAAGGTTGCCATTTTTGCCATAAGTAAGAGTTTATGGTAGTTTATTGTGAAGTCATCATACATAAGGTTGCCATTTTAGCCATAAGTAAGAGTTTATGGTAGTTTATTGTGAAGTCATCATACATAAGGTTGCCATTTTTGCCATAAGTAAGCGTTTATGGTAGTGTATTGTGAAGTCATCATACATAAGGTTGCCATTTTTGCCATAAGTAAGAGTTTATGGTAGTTACTGTGAAGTCATCATACATAAGGTTGCCATTTTTGCCATAAGTAAGAGTTTATGGTAGTTTATTGTGAAGTCATCATACATAAGGTTGCCATTTTAGCCATAAGTAAGAGTTTATGGTAGTTTATTGTGAAGTCATCATACATAAGGTTGCCATTTTTGCCATAAGTAAGAGTTTATGGTAGTTTATTGTGAAGTCATCATACATAAGGTTGCCATTTTTGCCATAAGTAAGAGTTTATGGTAGTTTATTGTGAAGTCATCATACATAAGGTTGCCATTTTTGCCAATTTTGCTATAAGTAAGAGTTTATGGTAGTTACTGTGAAGTCATCATACGTAAGGTTGCCATTTTAGCCATTAAGTAAGAATTTATGGTAGTTTATTTTGAAGTCATCATATATAGGGTTGCCATTTTTGCCATTAAGTAAGAGTTTATGGTAGTGTATTGTGAAGTCATCATACATAAGGTTGCCATTTTAGCCATTAAGTAAGAGTTTATGGTAGTTTATTGTGAAGCCATCATACATAAATCTCAGAGCGCGCTCTTGCATTTTTTCAAGTTTAAAAGTGTTCATGTCACTGCAGAAATGCCAGGGACAGAAATTGAAATTGTAGAGGATACATGTATGTAAGATTGTCAGTTTATTGAGTCTAGTTTGCTGCAGAACAGTACGTTTCAAGACATATAGTTGCCTTGAAGCTTACCTGCAAATATTTTTTTTACATGTGAATTGAATTGCACAAGGGCAATTAGTAATGAGCAATTCATTACGGGTGGGTGTGGGATGGTACTCTGATTGTGAAAAAATTGTTGACAGTTATGATAATAGTGATATCTTGTTAAATATCCTGTAACATTTAGCAGTGAGAGCTTGAAAGAATAGCGTAAATTAACAAAAATCCACACCTTTTTGTCCACACTCTTTTGATGCAATGTACATCAATATGGAGTATGCATGTATTGAAAAAGAAATGTCACTGATACTTGTCATTAATTCATTTAGTGGCAAAAGGAATTGGATTTTGTATACCACTTGCAGGAGCTGTTTTGCAAATAAAATATTTTTTCGGCCTTGAACACCCTTGACATAGTGGCTAAAACAGGTAGGGAAGCCTCAGCTGGCCATAATAAGCCAAAAACGTAATGAAGATCCCCAAAAGGAGCAGTCTGAATTCGAGGCCGATGTAGACCACCAGAGTGAACATTTTGAATTCGAGGCCGATGTAGACCACCAAAGTGAACATTTTGAATTCGAGGCCGATGTAGACCACCAAAGTGAACATTTTGAATTCGAGGCCGATGGTAGGACATTAGGCTGCCTCCTTATATCCTGCTTTCTAAAGCAACCCATGTCTTGGCAAACGACGACGAAACCCAATTTACCGACTGTTCAAATGTCACACACAAAACAATATCAGTAACTACTAATCACAAATATCGAAAAATGTCACTAAATCATCACTATATGTTCATAACTAATTGTACAAAATAAGTGTCAGATCTTTCCGTACAGATGGCCTATTCGACAGACCGTAGTATCCACCTTACAAAAGCATCAGGATAAATACATGCATATTTGTCATATTCGCAGTAATTAAGCATGTTGCGCTATACTTAGTTTGACATTCACGATTAATGACTTATGTGCAGTGACATATCAACGGCCAAGACTTTCAACCATCCGACGCAACCTTGGTCATTCTTTCTTTATATAATGAGAATCGAATACCATAGTATATCTAACTTTTCTTGAAACTTCTTATACATGATTTAATCTAATTTTCATTTTATTATTAAATTAAATTCTTAGACTCGCATTTAGAGTAGAGGAAGAAGACGATGTACATATTATCTTAAACTGAAATTTAAAAACCAGTACATTTTATATGCAATATCTACACAGGGTGGATTTGCGTAAAGATAGGCAAGGTAATATGATTTCCAAATGTTTCTCAAATGAACCAGAAATGTTTTCGAATATCACGAATGTCCAGCCACCCATTTTGTATGACCTTGCAATCACAAGTGAACACAAACACAAAACTTAATCGATGTCAGTGAAGTGTAAAATGTAGTCACAGTGACATCATTTTCGTACTTTGGTGTTGTGATCACCAAGTCGCACACATGTTACATAACTTCAGCAATCGGACAAAAACATTACTGAAGTTTTCTTTTTTCAGATTCCAGATAAAATTGTTTGCCCTCATTATTGAAACAAAATTTATTCAATTCATACCTTACAAATTTTTTATTTGATTCTAAAGCGCCCAAAGGTGGAAAAAAAAGTTGCAAACTACAATTTATGGTACTTTTAGACTATGAAAAGCAACTTAAAAACACACAGATTTCGATGAGATTTCGTCCTGGAAGATTGTATGCTAACTACAATGCGTTGACAATGGGTGTTTAGCGTGATGAAAATCCAGCAGCAATGAAAATACGAATTTAGCGTAGAGAATAAGGTTTTCTTTCAAAGACGTTTCACTAGCAAACCATGCATCTTTTTTTCTAACAACATCTGTTCGTGTACAGCCCCGTTCCCGCTAAGCGGCAACTAATCAGAAATTTAACTTTTAATATTTTAACTTTTGGTCCAGACGGTAAGAAAACAATGCTTGGATAGTAACTGCTGGTTGCGGGATTTCCTACTGACATTTAACAAGTAAAAGTGTTTCAGAATTTGTCAGATCAGTATACGGGTTTTATGTTTCCTTTGAATACGAAAACTTTTATCTACCTATAAAATATTTTTACCTGGCGAAGATTCTTTGACATAGATAGGAAACGATTTAACATATATGAAACAAAATTAAAATAGTTTCCTTAAATGATGAAGTGGAGATATATCAATAACAAAAATGGAAAAGTCAAGGCATAAGGGAGTACTTAACGACTTTGAAAGAAAAGAATTTTACTTTTGAAGAAGAACGACGTGGACCTTAACAGTGGTATTTTCTAATTAAGACGTGGACCTTTACGGTGGTATTTTCTGATTAATATGTGGACCTTTACAGTGATATTTTCTGATTAAATTACAGTCTGCTATATTTGCAGTTCAAAAAGGCAAGTAGCATGCCGACTAATACCTTAGCAAGCAAAATGACATGTTCAGCAAGAAAAGAAACAACTTGCCCAGCTGTTTTTAAAAGTCAGTTTATTACTCTCCCAATAAGGATAGGACATGCTGCCTTTGCTTTTGGGGCTAACTCAAATAAATACCATTATTTATTAAACCCCCTTTAATATTTGCTAGCGAACGAATCATCATTGCCTCTGTATGGAGTAGCACCTCCTTGACCGCCTCATGTAGAGTAGTACCTCATCCACAACCTCCTATTATAGCAAACCTTTACAAAAATGTTCTATAGACAAAACCCAATAACAATAGATGTAGACCGAGTAACAGTTGATATTATCAACCGAATAACAATGGGTTTAGACAGAGTAAAAGTTGATATTATCAATCCTATAGCAATGGATATAGACAGAGTAACAGCTGATATCAACCCAATGACAATGATATAGACGGAATAACAGTTGATATTATCAACCTGATAGCAATGGATGTAGACAGAGTAACATTTGATATTATCAACCCAATAGTAATGGATATAGACATAGTAACAGTTGATTTCAACCCAATAGCATTGGATATAGACATAAAAACAGTTGACATTATCAACCCAATAGCAATGGATGTAGACAGAGTAACAGTTGATTTCAACCCAATAGCATTGGATATAGACATAAAAACAGTTGACATTATCAACCCAATAACAATGGATGTAGACAGTACCAGTTGATATTATCAACCCAATAGCAATGGATATAGACCCATAATAAGGTCCTAAAAACTGATTATTTTTTAATATGAAATGTCCGAACGCCACCCATGACCCCACTTTCACTCACTGTTAGGTGGTCAGGCACTAGACTAATCGACCAACACAGAAACATATGGATTGACAATAATAAAAATGCCGTTATGGTAATCCTCCCTTAACTCCCAAACAACATCTCTCTCTCTCTCTCTCTCTCTCTCTCTCTCTCTCTCTCTCTCTCTCTCTCTCTCTCTACCATCGTAGCAAAATACTTTTTCGCCGTCTTACGAATTTGTCTCAGGACCTGTGAATAACGTTAAAAGTTTGTCAAACCGACCAACCGAAAGAGAGGAGATTTAAATGTAAAATAAAAACAATGTTATGGTCGCTAGTAATTTTAATTAAAGCAGAATAATAGCTTAGATCAACTGTAAATACATTAAAATGTTTGAATTACCTCTTATCAGTTCGTCATTCCCTTAATTTACATTCCACGTTCATTTCCATACATCCGCTGCTGTGTGAATGGCTGAGCCTTCAGTGTTCAGGAAGCTAAACATGTGTTTGTAGTGATCTACTTTCTTCATTAAAACTATCTTTCATATTTAAATCATAAGTGTGTCTTATTTTTCTTTGACCAATATGAATCAAAATAGAAGCTCAAGAAAGAAAATAAGCAACTTATTAGCTTGCAAGGAGGATTGTGAATAGCCACAAAAATCACAGAACTACATTTTGTAGCGGACACGCTGGTGCAGGGATGTGAAGAGTGCATTCACTCGGTCAATACGCAGTTGTCAATCTTACCTCAGTTCAGAGGCAAGTATGTGTATTCGTATGTGACATAAATAAAATGTATGTATTGTATGTACGATGTATGTTTGATATACCACTCGTTATATAAATTTTTCATTAAAACTAAAATCGGCAAGCCTCGTTTCCTTATAACGAAAAATTGATACATTTTATGGTATATCAATGATACATCTTATATACCAGATCGAATATATTATATTTTCATCCTATTATATTTTCATCCTGACAGCCTTTATATCATTTGCATTTCTCTTGTACAATGAATATTCTTCATACCTCGCCGCAAATAACGATCGAATCAAATTTAAAAATTAATTTTTAATAAGTCTCAGATTCTCTTGACTGTTGCACCGACGGTATAGGTCTGTCTGTTATTTGCATCGCTGTGCTGTCAGATACCCGTATGAGCTGTCTTTGGACAACAGTGGGTATCAGATACCCGTATGAGCTGTCTCTGGACAACAGTGGGTTATCAGATACCAGTATGAGCTGTCTATGGACAACAGTGGGTTATCAGATACCCTTATCAGCTGTCTTTGGACAACCGTGCGTTATATTTAGTTTGTATTTAGTCAGCAGGACGTACCCAGTTGTCTCTTTGTTTGCCAAACCTAGTGTGACTAACAACTCCTTTCCAGTCTGGCATGCTGGACCGTTAGTTGCTATCACTATACTGAATCCTGTCTTCCTTTAACTGGGCGAATGTGAGCTGTTCAAAGAGAATTTTTACTCCACTTCGGCCAGTCATAGAGTCTTGGTTTAATACATGGCATATGGTAACGGAAATTTTGAAGAATTTTATCAATTTTATTACCCTAAAGTACCAACCAACAAATAAATCAATCCACCCACCCCATTTAAAATGTAAAACAATTTCCAAAACAAGAAATCTGAGACAAATAAAGAAAACAAAAACTTTAAATTGAAGAAAAAAATTTAGACATTTGAATAAAAATTGTAAACCAAATTTACAGTACATAAATAAAACAAAACAAATTGTACAAATTTTCTTTTCAAATAAAATATAAACATTTAATTAAAATTTATGAAAGAAAAAAGACCAAAAAAATATACAACAGTTATAAATGAATTTAAATAAAACGAACAGAACACCCTCAAAGGACATAAATTACAAGAGGAGAATTTTTAAAAGGAAAATAAATTTTAAAAATATTTACAACAAAAGTGAAATAAACATATAACCAAACAATAGCAACAAGAAACAACGGTAACGAAAAAATAATATACGAAACAATACAATATTTACATTTTAACATTGATTTTGAAATTCTGAAAGAAATAAATAATTTATTTTTCCCGGAAATTTGTTTCAAAACTGAAAGAAATGGGAATAATAGTAACAAAACCTGCTAAACTAAAGTAAAAAAGAGTTATGCAATTCTGAAACATTATATTACGCTACAAAAAGTAAAATATTGCTAACAGCAGTAGTGCACAAAATATTAGATAACATAACAGAAATTGACAAATTACCAAATAGGTTTTGTAGTATATATATATATATATATATATATATATATATATATAT
>JAECUM010007433.1:0-25151 GCA_016617855.1 Megalonaias nervosa | reverse complement strand
ATATATATATATATATATATATATATATATTACTTTCATTTTTGTCCTATAATCGTTCAGTTTTAATTACGCTTTTTTTGCTTCTGTTCTTTCCCCGTTTTCTTACTTTTTTACAACTTTCATTCTAATTTATTATATTCTTTCTCGGTCCTTCCTTTCTTGACATTGTAATTTAAATTATGAAGCGGATAATCATACTACTTTGAAGTCTACGTGAAATTTTCTCTCTTATGATTCTCTGTCCTTGATGTTTGAGACTAACAAGGAATAATCCATTTTCACGTCATTAACGTTTGTAGATCCATATGTCATGTACACTCGGCCGTGCCGATATGTATATTCTTAGTGTCAGTCCTACTTCACTGGCAATGATAAACGGTTGCATCTAACGTGCATCAGTACGTAGTAAGGTTTAGGCAGGTGATTTCCCTGCAAGTCGCAGTCTTTGAGTGCAAAGCCACCTATGAACTATATTCTCTACGTATAATTGCTATACTGCGTATCCAATCCAAAATGTTAGATTACAGTCGTCTGCAGAGGTATTAGCTCGCTTCCACTGTTATTTAGATTATCTGGTATGCATGAGCGTGATTGAAAAATGTATATTTAATACACTGTACTTGTGGAGAATTGCGAATCCATGTGTTTAAGCTACCCACAACAAAAGGGAGTTTAGAAAAAAGACAGTTGTACCAGTGCATCGCTCAATCTCCATGACACGATATATGCCAGTCTTGAACAGGCGGTCATACATATGAAGCCTTCCTTGATATATGGAAAACATCCGACATTGTTTGGTTTAATGATTAAGATCCAAAAAAAATTTGATTTTTTTTATCCGACAATAAAGGAATCGTATCGAAAGATTAAAAAAAAAAAAACCTGTTTTCGTATTTTCAGTATTTTTTATGTCCAATAAGGTCTACAGCCTTATTTTACGGTTAGAAAAGTGGAAATTAGGTGCTCGGTTATGTTTTTCCTCATCAGACAAACCGGTTCATGCCGATGACCTTTCTATTTTAGCGACACGTCTCAGACGTCTTCTATGTATGTTTGATTATACAAATTTGTACGCCTTAGAGTGACAGATCGGGTATGACGTGACTAAGTGCAGCGTTGTGATTTTTAACAAGAAAAGCAATATTATTTTAACTAGGACGGTAGGCAAAACCAAACATCCTATCTCATAATCTACAGAACATTTTGGTATATCATTAAATTCAGGCATGAAATGTTAAGGAAAATATGACAAAGCTTTATATGAGAGTGCAAGTTATAGCATGCATTGTATAGTGTTGGTATCGGTACCACCACTATAAATTCCTTAATGTTCATCGTGACACTTCAGTAATTACACCATGGATTTTGTCCATATTACTTTAAATGAATACATAAAAAAAACACTTTAAGGATTTATCACTGCCGGTAGTACCTAAATTACATTATGGCAATAGCAAATAGGACATCTATTTAATTAACTCCTACTAGAATAAAAAAAAAATCATTTTAGTTAGTTTCTAAAACTTCACCAAATACTTGTCCAAAGGATTTAAATGTTGTTTTGAATTAATCCTTGTACAATTTTCTGGCGAGTACAATCGCAAATGTACTTAAACTAGAGTGTTGATGTATTTGGAACATACAGAGTAGCAGTCACGTGTGTTATGGGTGAGTAAAAGCAACTTTATAACTAAGTATTTAAGGGGTCAGTGCAAAAATGCGAAATGGTTTGGGCCATTTTTATAGAAATTTTACAAACAGGAATAGAATATACTTTATTGTTCTGTTGAGTGTTTATTAAATATTTTTACCTATTTGTAATTTACATAAAGCAATCCAGATACTACCTGCAATCAGAACTCGTTACATGGTGTAAAGACCAAAGTGGTAAGAAGAACCATAACTGTAACCGGCTTATGAAAAAGTCGTACCGCCGACTGCCATACATGGGTGTGAAATATGGTCTAATTTCACTTCATCAGCTATTCGTAATCTGAGGGGCTTCCAACATCATTTTGTAAAATATATACCAAATGTTCCTCCTTAAACACTGTTGGCAATGTTAGATAGCTTGTTTGCGTTACTTGGCATAACTGCAGAGATACACAAAAAGAAAAACAGAAAGGGAGGGAACCAAATTACTTCACAGATTTATAATTTTCTTTCGAACACGTCTTCATAACAGATTATGATTTTTCCAGATACTGAAAAACACTGGCGAAAAATGACTTGCTCCCATTTGTGTATAATTAGGTACATCTGAAAATATTTCCCGGAAACATGAAGTGGAAATCGAAATAAGAAATATGTTTCTTTGTACGAAACTGCTAAGTTAAAAAAAAATATTATTCTCAATGGCAATTAGTTTCTTATTGAGGTTTGGACTGATACTAAGAAAAATAAAGAACTTAAACTTATCCCAGCGTCAGTGTAACTTTTAATATCGGTCTCTGAAAAATCTTTAAATGTGCCAACTCTGCCAGCATTGGAATTGTTTTTGCACATTTTTATTTCATGTAGTGCTAGACAAAATGTGATAAACCGGTTTTGGTCACATATAACGGATACATTTGATATTGAATTCGGTATTCGGTACATTAAAATTTAAATAATTTGTGACTAATTTCTATAAGATATTTTATTAACAAAATTGAATTCAAAATTTAGTTTGCCCAAAATCACCATGGCGATATATCTATACATGACAAGAAATTATTCCCAAACATCATTAACATTCGTGATGCATCATGGCGTTTACTGCTACTGGAAAATATTTTACTCAGGAGAAAATATCTCAAGCTTTAAAAAAGATGAATACATTAAAACAATGTTAATGAGTCCAGAAAACGATCTTTGCAGCGGCTACTTTGGACTGTTTAAAAATACACAGAGAATTTATTAAAAGTACCACTGTGAAGCATTAATATATGGATGTGTCAAGATAGCCATTTTAAAATTTATTTTCTTGTCCTTTAAATGTTACGAGAGTTTTAAAACAACATAGCAAACGCGGGTTAATTTGACTCTTACACAAACATAATTTATTTCAAGAAATGAATAATGAAGATTGTTGAATAGATAGTACGTACAATATATTTTCTTGTTTAGGCGGGGGGTTGGGGAGGGCTGTTTTGGGGGTTTTGTGTGGTTTTTATGTTTTTGTTGTTGTTGTTGTTGGGTTTTTTGTTATTATCAATATTTAACGACTGCTTGCACACTAAAAATGTATCCTACGGTGATGAAACAAATTTACGAACAGTTTCCATATTTTATTGATATGATAACATCACAGGGTTTTAATTTACAGATATGTTTGTGTAAGTCATCTTGTCGCAGTAATAATAGCTATGCAGGCACTTGGAATATTTGGGATGTCGCACATTGCTCATGGCTCTTTTATGATAGGATTTTGTTTTTATCAGACGCCTTGGAATCACATACAGGTGCAAAACAAGTTGTGCGGATGACTGCATTTCATATCAAGAATATTGCACTCAGTTTTCTGTTACACATTCATTAACATTAATGCGTAGAGAGAAGACCTGGTTCGCGTTAGTGGCGCCTTAAACAGTCTGCCTCTTGCGGTTTTATAGTGCCATTTTTCAATATCCATGTATATTGTCTAGTTTTAAAGTCATGGGGATTTATCTCAGGCAAATTAAAGTGTTTGATATTTCTTGCTGATATGTCATGCATTGTTTAGACTTTAAAGTTTATTTTATTTATAAAGCATATTAGATGCGCCATTGTCATACTGTCTCCAGAATGTATCGTATCCACTAAAATGCAGACTTGCATGTATGTTATTCAAACGAGCGATGCTTCAACATCATCCATAACAACAGCATTTAGTCATCATCTATAAAAACATGGTTAGTCATCATCTATAGAAACAGTACATATGCATCATCTATAAAACAGTGTATAAACATGAGCTTTAAAAGCAGTGCTTAAACATCGCCTATAAAATCTAAGCTTAAACATCATCTGTAAAAATAGCGTTTAAACATCATCTGTAAAAAATAGCGCATAAATATCATCTGTGAAAACAGTGCTTAAACATCATCTGTAAAAACAGAGCTTAAACATCATCGGTAAAACTGTTCTTAAACATCGTCTATAAAAACAGTGCTTAAATATTGTCTCTAAAATCAGTGCTTAAACACCGTTTATAAAAACTGTGCTTAAACTCCGTTTATAAAAACTATGCTTAAACATCATGCAATTCAGATTTGTATGCTTTTATTGTTCTTGGTATTTCCTGTATTTGATTCTTGGTTTCAAAATCGTACACTATGTTGTAGAGAAATTTAATGTTAAGGTAATACTGAGATATAAAATGAATTAAATGTAAACTAGTCAAAAAAAGACAAAATGAAAAACTTAGAAAAACAAAAACGCACACACATATACAAGGTGCTTTCAAAATTTTAAATTCCATTTGGCTGTATTACCTACTTAGGTGGAAGTTTATAAAAGGAGCCGATTGCTTTGCAAAGTATATTAATCTGAGTTGTGTGTGTGTGTGTGTGTGTGTGTGTGTGTGTGTGTGTGTGTGTGTTTTCGAAGGAATATATTTCGTGATCATCACTGTTAACTTTTTAAAACTTTTATTGCTGGATACTATTTTTCCTCGATGAAACAGAAATTCCTCATTGCAAGCTACATTCACTTCAACTCCTCTTTATTAAAAAGTAGGTACGCTAATTTTTGATACCTCATAAAGCTTGTTTTGTTTTTTATCTAAGATTTTCAATGGGGAAATAATAGAAAGTATGTCATGCATTATATTAGATATAGAGTTCTATTTGCTGAGAATATGCCGAATAAAATATTTTTATATCAATGTGATGTTAATACAATATTGAGAGGAACCATTATTAGGATTCATTAATATTGTTTACACCATTATTGCATTTCTCCTTTGATTATTTTTTTTTCTAGCCGGGAAGCGAAAAAAAATCGAATCTCAATGTTGCACGTAATCTGATCGATGATACCTTTACGATACATCAGCTTTACAAAGTGTTTTATTAGCTCATTCCCTACAGCCAGTCGGACGGTTATAAGCTCAGTTCTGGTGTGAGTAGTCACATTAAAACAGTAAGGTGGTACTGTATGGCCTATAATAATTTAACATTACGTTTATGATGGTATAGGGCGTACGGAAATTGAACATAATGTTTGAGTCGTTATGGTGCTAATGGGAATTTAATATTACATTTAAACTTTACGTTTGGGGCACTATGGAGATATAAGAATGAGCTTGGTACACAATGTGTCATATAGGACTGTAACATTAAGTCTGGGTCACAATAGTGTTTAAGGAAATTTAAAATTACGTTTCAAGTTTTTATGATGTGTAAAATTATATTATAGCGGTTATAGAATTTAACATTACGTTTGGATCCGTATGGGGCTTAAATTACGATCGGATCACTTTGAGGTTTATGGGAGTTTTCTATTACATTTGGAGGATTATGTGGCTTGTGGGAATTTAACATTAAAATGGAACATTATGGGGTTTATGGGAATTTAACATTAAAATGGGACATTATGGGGTTTATGGGAATTTGACATTAAAATGGGTCATTATGGGGTTTATGGGAATTTAACATTAAAATGGGTCATTATGCGGTTTATGGGAATTTCAAATTACGTTTGGGGCTCAATGTATAACCAAAATGCGTATTTTGTTCAAATGATTCACTTTATTATAACATATGGATTAAAGGGTATTATGACTTTGGAGGCTTTTATGTCGTCAACTTGTCACCAGCACACTTGATGACACCCACATGATACAAAGCGTATAGTGTCATAGCAAGTTTGTTCGGATATTAAAATTTCAATTTATATCAATTGATTCAGGAGAAAAACAGATACAAGTTGCTATTGTTACTGAAAGAGAGCGACAAACGTACAGAACCAAGCAAACATATACGCATTTTTAGTTCATTATCGAATTAGTAAGTATATTGTGCGCTTTTTTAACTAACATAGACATTGTTTTTCAAATACCAAAGAAATTCACAACTAAGTTTACTATTGACAAAGACTTACTTTTGAATGTAGTCAAACATTATAAAAACCAGAACCCCGCAATTAAAAAAAACGTGTTGACGGAGAAGGAGTATGGTATGGTAACAAACACTTGTAGTTACAAAGAAGCACACCCATCCCACTGTTACAAACTAATTCTCGTTCTTACAAACAAGCAAACTGCATGGAACGGTGTAACAGTTTTTTATCGAGTATGCATACTCGTTATTACAAAAAAACAAGCTGTGCTGGATGGTGAAACCGTCTTGCGTCGGGTATTCATATACACTGAGAGTATAATCGAAAACAAAATTCTGTACCATAAGTGAGTGTCATCACGAAATGATCACACAATCATAGAGAGAAGCCAGAGATGAAGCGACTGAGACTTCGGCAATATTCTGTGTCGTCCGACACGAGCAGAGCAATGTTAGCAGAAGTTCATCCAAGCGATTTCAATGATGGGATAATCGATACTTATGCATAATCACCGCTATCACCATATAACTCGTGCTCGCCGCCACCACCACCATCACCACCACCGAAAAAGTGAAACACCCGTGGAATATTTCCATATGGAAACTGTGAGAAAGCTGATGTCAGAAACGATGTCATATTTGTAATTACGTGGTGGATTCTGGTCATCAGTATTACATTCAGAAATGGGTGCAATTTCCCGATTATGTCTACCACGAGAATAAAAAGGCAGAGTCGAAAGGATAAGACTGTTTTCATCAGAAACCGCGACAGAAAGTAATAACTCTTCCCTAAAGGTGCTTTCTATTACAAAAAATACGAATGTGATGTTGTGCTCTATGTCATCAACAATGCAAGGTCTGTCGTGCACCATAGAAAATAATAGTTACCGTTTCACACTCTGGATGCCATCAGTCTAAGAATCTCAGACCCGTCTATCACTGTTGTACACCAAGCCCTACACCACAAGCTAAAGTGAAACGTAGCATTTAAGAACCACCAACACCTTCTTACAGAGGATCATAGATGAGATGAGAATAACGATTCCCGTGATCTATGCCTTGTAATTTCAAATTATTGAATCGTGTTGTCTGGGCATTTCTTCTCATAAAGTCGATGATGTCGTCTTCCAAAGGCGGTAATCAATACGAATCAAAATACTCCACACAGGCATCATGGAGAGTAGACTGCTAAAAAATGGGTTCCTGAGAGATGACTGTCGTACGTGTTGATGACATAAGCTTGATGGTCTTTAGGTTTGCAATGAGGTAGTTCATCTTTAGCGCGCACGACAGGATTCCAAGAAGCTGTGTACGAACTGTTTTTCAAAACGTAACAAAGCTCTCAGGTATCCATTTTCTTTTGTTTTTGATATGTCATCAATTCAATCCTGGCTTTTTGCTGGAAAATCTCTGTCAAGTAATCGTCTCCTTACTTCGTCTCCGTGCTCTGGGCCAAGAGAGATTCGATGCGACGGATCTCTAGAACAGTCAGTGGAGGGGAGGAATGATCACGCAAGTCTTTATACCACTGATGGAACACTGCTTCTTCCGAGATTAGACCCCAAGCGTCATCCAGATACTCGTCAATTTTTTCTTTTTTTACTCATCATTAGGCATTTATCGTGTTGAATTTGACTGGGATGATTGTTTTGACATCCATAGCAATGTTACTCAGTCAACCCTGTAATTGTTTCCGCCAGGTGTTTAGCAGAATAAGAGACTAAATGTTGTTCTTGTCTTGGCCATCTGGACAGGCGTCAGGGAAGCAGGAATGCCTGCCTGGGCAGCATCCAGAGAATTTATAGTAGTTTCTCGTCGACCCAAAATGTCTTTTCCAGTCTGAAGCAGGACATTTTTGCCTGCTCTCAAGAAGGCTTCTTTGGGAGTTTGTTTGTCGATGATGACATTTTGGAGAATTTATTTGCCTTGCGTCAAAGCGGCATCTTTCAAGGCGTGCAATCCTCGCGTCACCATCGGTTTCAAAACGGGGGCCACCGAACGAAATGCCGATTTCAGCATATCTCCTAAACCATGTCCTCGCTGTCGAGCCACTGGATTCATGACTTACAAGTCGTTAGAGAATCGTTTTCGATAATGGGAGTTTCACGGTGACTTTCCCTTTGATGAATGAAATATTGTGTCCCAGATCTCCTTTAATAGTAATGTTGACAGTGTCGAAATATGACTTGCTGACGAACAAATAATGAGGATGTACAAATTCGAGGTGAACGTGATAGGCGTTTCCAACTTCCTCGTCATTGGTGGTGGCAGAATCCGCTTTGAAAGGAATGACTCGCAGTAACGGTGTAGATGTGTGTCCCACCACGTTGTACTCCACCGCATCAGAGTATACAAAGATCAAATTTAGTCCTTGGTTCAGTTCTACATGGGATCGAAAAAACTACGCAAAATTCCAGTTGTTGGTGATGGGTGGCATGAGGAGTCGATTCTTGACCATCTTGAGGTCTCCGACCAAAATGTCAAACAATTCAGGACAAAATGTAATGGACAACGTTTTGTCATCCGAAAATTTCATCACTAGGCGACGAGCCACTTTATGGTACTCGAGTGTGACACTTCGTTTCGTTTTGTCCAAGGCTTTGCCAAACAGCGCATTGAATTTGGAAGCAGTTTTATCCACCAGATGTTGACCTCTAAAATAATTGCCTGCGACAATTTTCATCAGATAGACATACCGTGGAGTATCGGGGGACACTTGTCGTTTCATAGAGGCATCTACAGTTTTGTTTTCATTCAAGTATTCTTGTACTTGGTTGTACATAACTTCGACTTCAAAAGTGTTTTGATTTTCAATGATGTTTTTGATTTGTTTTGTTTAGGGTGAATTATTTCGACCAAAGCCACTTCGTGATCCAGTTGGATGACCTGAGGTAATTTGGCCGTGAAACAGCACAAAGTATTGTGGGGAAACACATTTATGGAACTCTCACTGGGTAAAGTTAAGTAAAACTGGTTATTCATAATTCCAGAGTTCTGCTGTCCGAGGGTCACTCGAGGTCAGAGGAGTGTCTTAAAGAGATTGTTGTTGTTCTGATGTTTGGAGGGTTACTGACGTTGGTCGCAAGACTTGCGTTGTTACCGCTAGAGTATTTTATGGAAGGACTGGGGAGAAGGTAACCGATGCAACTGCTCAGCAAAATGGTCCACAATTGTTTGTCTCCTGGTTGTAAACTCAAATTGGCAATGGCAGCACCGATGACACAATACACCACCAAGATCTGGCAGAAAAAGACGATTTGCGTTTTAGGCACACGTTCTCCACACCACACCCACAAAGGTTGCTTTTGTAGATCTTGCAGAGAAGAATTCGGTGAAGGGGTCGTCACTGTGGTGGTTGAGGCTGTGTTGAAGGGCATGATGGTCGCTTCTTTTTATGGTCGATGACTTGCAAAGCATCGATCCAAGAATAACAATTCGGCGGATATCCTTTCCAATGTACTTTCACTTCTTTGACACGACGTTTTCTATTTTGGTCACGCGTTGTAACTCGGGCAAGTAAAAAGTTCTTATCAACACTTCCCCATTCATGTCTTCCAATTTATAGACGGCAAGTTGATGACCACGCACTCGTCCAGTGACACAAAACAATTCGGTGGTGCAGTTAGGTAAGTAGCCTTTGTCGAAAATGCGTTTGGTTTTGCCAATGCTCACCCAATCTCCCGTCGTCAACACTCCGTCTTTCTTGGGGACAAGCATAGTCGGGGTCGTACCAAACAGTCGCTCAAAGACGGTAACTTCGTTGTCGGGAGTCACTTCTTGGGGGGCACATCCGATGCTCATATGGTAAGATTGGTTGTACGCTTTGGCCAGGTCCGGTAAGACGTCTATGTACTTGAGAGGGTGTTGATGCATAAATATTTCCACATGAGTTCTTGTAAAGTGCGTTGAAAACGTTCCATGATGATGGCTTTGGTTTCGGGATTTTCGGTGGTGAAGAAATGAATGTCTGGTTTCTTTAATTTTTTTTGTAAAGCTTGGTTCAGAAATTCGGTGCCTTTTTCGGTTTGCCATCGAGGACGGTGACAACCGCTTTGTTTCAAGACCAGTTTTAGTGCTCGCACTAACTTAGTACTCGATTTGGAAGTCAATGGCACGACCCAAGCAAATTTGGAAAAGACGTCGATGACACAAAACCAATATTTGTAGCAACAATTGTAGGTGGCCAAATGAGATACATCGGCTAAATCGGCTTGACATTGGTGATCGATGCCCTCCACTCGGGTGCGATTTCTGAAACATTTTCGTCGAATGGGTTTGTGTAAGGTGTACGTGGCTTGTTCTTGTAACCCTCGTTGCACTTAAGGTAATCGAACACTTTTCAGTCGGGTTTTGACAGTACAATACAATTTCTGAATTCCTCCGTAATCCGCAGGATGGGCTGGATCGTAATTAATGCTGGCTAGCAAATTCTCCATCAGGACTCTCTCTCTTTAATAAGTCACCCACTCTTCACTGATGCTACTCTGGATGGGGCGAGGTGGTGGTTTCGAAACGGCCTTACGTGTCCGACTTGCCAAGGGAGTAGAAGTCGAGGGTAGTGGTGGTGATGATGGTAATGAGATGGCTTTTATCTTGCTTTCTTATTTCACTTCTTTCTTTTTCACTTCTGTCGAAGGAGGAGTGGACATCATCTTTTCATCTTTTTAACCCAAGCTTTGCGTTCTTCTCCTTCGAGTGTGGAAGAACGGGTCAACAAGAACGCTTCCTAGGGATGGGAACGGTTGCCGGCGTCTGAAAGACTTCTCGTGCATCTACTTCCTGCGTCTGTCTTTGTCACTGGGAGGTGCTGGTTGTGGTGGTGATTGACTTTTCATCAGAGTCTTAAAATCTTTCAGAGTCGGTCGAGCTGTTTCGTCTAAAGATTTCTGGTTAAAGAATTGAAGTCGTTGCAACACTTGACCGTACCGTTGCGATTTTTCCGTTTCTGACAAATCGCTGCGACCCATCAACGATCGCAGTTCATGTTGTAACTGGGACATCTCGGTCAAATGAAGATTGGGAGGTAAATGCGGGGTGTGTTGTTCTTGCCAAAGATGGAATTCCATCCAGACAACTTTTTTTCTATATCGCCAAACAATCCTCCCCTTTGGTTGCTCCTCTTTTTCTTTGGACGATGGTGTCTTTTCTGGGGTAGACGTCGATGCTTGGCTAAGCGTTTCTTTGGATGTGGGGTCAAACGACGAGACTGTCATTTTCTTTCTCTTTTTCCTTTTTGGACATGAGAATGGTGATGGTGATGGTGTGCACTTCTTCCAGGTGACATCTTTGTTTGTTCATGAGCACACACAAAAAATACACTAACGTCGATAACTTGTCACACGTCCTTTTATCTTATGTTTTTTTAAAGTAGTATTTTTGGAGGAGTTGGTATCGTGTATGACCAGTCTGTTTGACGACACCTTTTGCTATCGCATCATCGCCATAAGAGAAAATCCTCCCCTATGGTTGCTCCTCTTTTTCTTTGGACGATGGGGTCTTTTCTGGGGTAGACGTCGATGCTTGGCTAAGCGTTTTATCGGATGCGGGGTCAAACGACGAGACTGTCCTTATCTTTTTCCTTAATGTTGACACATCCTAGAGAACCGCTACATCCAGGTTTCAAAATGATTTGCTTTTTGGTTTGAGTGTCGATGCGGGGATTTACCAGTTGCGTCAAGGCTACTTTGTTTCTCTCATAAAAGTGTTTGGTTTGATGTGGGATGTGAATGATGCCTTGAAGTAATTGACGTGCTGTCACCATAAACTTCTTTGAGACTGGCTTCTAAGACATGAGCACGTATTTGTGGATTTCTTATGCGACTGATGCAGTACAAGGCACGAATCAATTTGACGGGAATATGAGACTGAAGGGACGTCATTTTGACGATGTGTGAGACAGAAAAAAAGTGTCCAAGGTTTTAATAGATATTTTTTAAGTCGACGGGGACGTGTACACGACAGGCCCTTCGTCTTGGCACCAGTGGTGAAATAGATGGGTACGAAATCGCAAATAATTGGGGGTAGTGGGTTTCAAATCCACGAGTAAATAGGCGTGAGGGGTTTGAGTGGCATCGTCGTATGCATGAGTCAACCGAGGAGTACCTAACTGTTTGGCTTACAATTGTACTGCCTATTTATCTCTAGGGCCTTCAAACAAGACCACGTAATGAGCATTGAGACTGATGGTGCGATGGTCTTTACTTTGTTGAAATAAACTGTGGGTGATGTAAATGACACTGGCATCACGATGATGCCCTTTGCGCGAAAACACATTTTAATTTCTTCTTCCTCTTCTCGTAACATATCTTCGAAGATGATCAGATGGGTTTGACTCGGGCCAGACATGATCTCTTCGTCTTCGCCAGGAATGCCTCCACAAACACCATGGAATCGCCTTGACTTTCTCGCAGGAGACTGTACGCCGATTGCCACTCTTTGTAACACCACACAATACATTGAGGTGGACGATCGATCAAATGATTTTTATGTTCGATCAAACGTTTGTCAAATTCGATTTTGCCTGAACCGCTCGGTCCAGCAATTAACATGTTAAAGGGATGGCGAAGATACAAGGCTTCCCAACTGGCACGATCAAAGTTTTCGTCGATGACTTTGAAAGTGGAGGAAGAGGGAGCAGAGACAGCAGAGGTAGCCATGGTGCAGGGGATGTCACTTTTGAAACGAACACAGACAAGACAAGAGTTTTTACACTTTTTCAGAACACGTTTATTTCCCCAAAAAATTTTAAAATTGAACACGAAAGACAAAAAAACATAAGACAAATGGTTAAGTACATCGATAAAATACACACCAAAACGATCAAAGTGGAATATAAATAAGTCACTGTACAACATTTTTTGTGACGAAGGTGTTGTGTCCAAGGGACAGTGTGTAATGTTCTTAGAGTCTCTACACTTGGTACAGTCACACAACTGTTCTCTCGGAAAGGTCTTTCGGGGATGTCCATGTCAATGACCGTCCTGTCCTGATTTGGGTGGTTTTTCCTCGGTGTCGGGTTCTTCTTCTGACATTGCGGTTAACACAGGTTTAAAAGTTACTTTTTTCACTGGAAGTTTTGACTTCATGATTACAAATCTTGGGTATAGTTTGTCGCTTCTTTTTTCCAAGCCTCGAAGCCAAAACTTTTTCAGTCAAGTACATCTGGTCAGTGAGGGTGTAAGTCACATGCTACAAACACATCTTCGTAAACATCTTCAGTGATTAAAAGTTGACGAATCTTTTTCTACCGTAGAGGTACAGAAGTATCGAGATGAAAGCGCAAGGCTGTTAACAGAATGAGTCTCTCGAGTACATTTAAAGGTACCCCCCCTCATGTTTCTGGTGGTACTGTGAGGTACAGATCGTAAAGAGCCCACAAGGAATCGGCTGGTAAACGAAATCTCAGAAAGGAAGTCACTAAGGCACACACCACACGACGACGCAAGTTCATTGGATACAGTTCTCGTAAATAATATTGGTATTCCGTCACAGTCTGAATGGTGCCTTTGATTTCCTTAAACGGTAATTGTTGTATCACTAATGATAAAAAGTTGTGGCATGGTAGCAAGTTTTTATACCCTCTTTTGTTGAAGGTAATAAATGTACTTTTTGAACAGAAGCGGTTTTATTTCAGTACCAAACCAAAATTGTTTAGTCACTAACTCACACACCACACGTCGCACGGAATTTTCCTCTTCAGCCAAGATTTGTTCGCGTAGAAGATTTTGGTAATCCTCTAACTCGTCCGTTGGAATTCGGTGTTCTTTGGTCACATTGAAAGTAGAATGAGTGGCATCCAAAACGTTATGAATCTCACGTGATTCATCAATGTCTGACCAATGGAACACTTTGAAATGAATCAGTCCTATTATACCATTCAGGTACCAGTGGTTCCAACATCGGTGATGTAAAGGATGCAATTGTACTTTGTGTTGGATTTGTATTTTGACAAACTCTCGGTAAATGTGTTCTCTCAACTCCACAGGCAACCACGAATGTTCTCTTGTAAAATATTCATGAAGAGATTACTGAGGTCGTCCCACTAAAGGTAGGTAGTGACAGTGCGGAGACCATTGAGCATGTTCCAGGTAAGCTGAATCTTTCTGCTCCCACTGGTGAAGTGACACACCGCAACTGAAGCACTTGACTTTGTCTCCTTCGCCCAAGTAGACAAATCCGGCTCTGGCTAATTCTTTGGGGGTACATCCTCCCAGATATTTAGGCCATTTTCCTTGGAAGGTTTGGAATCGACTTTCAAAGTCGCAGTATTCAAACAAACGCACAGGGAACGTATATTCTTCTTTCACAGGTTTATTTCGATGAGGGTACGGTGAAACACGCATTAGTTTCCTCAGGCATGGACAACATCAGTAGGGTGGTAGCCGCATGGTTTCGTGTGGAGGATGACATTGACAATTAAAACCAGTAAAGAGTCCACGATAACGAGTGGCACCGCTTTCGCATCCGTCAGGTTTGACACGCACAGCATCACTTTCCACAGTGGGTGAAGTAGTAGCAATAGTAATAGTCATAACGAAGTTCCCATGATGTTGTGCTGAATCGCTGAGGTCACAGCGTACGGCATCCCTGCAATCGCAAGGCACAGTATCTCACTCCACTTCAGAATCACTGAACTTGAATGGTGTCTGTTTAAGAGGATTCATCTTTCTCGCTTGGCAATTATAGTCACAATGAACTATCGGTCTTGGACGTTTTACCTTTTTATATGCTGACCACTATCAGCGTGTCCGTACGGTAAATTGAAGTGGTTGGGAAGCCGTACTTAAAATCATGTCGTCGGGGTGCTCGTCCGTCCAGGCTCCTAGACGGCCTCCTTCGATGCCAGGGTGACGGTGACCCAGGCGATCGATGTAGATGCAACTGTCCGTAACAAAATACATCACACGATCTCCAAACTGGTTTAAGGCTTAAGACAATTTTAAGTGAGCAAATGGCTGTCATGTACGCTGCAATGTTGACATTTCCAAATTCGTCGGCCTGTACAAAATCCAGTTCTTCTTCGTAAATGACTAGGATTAAGTCTTCACGAAGGAAGTCCACGTGTTTCATGTATCTGGTTTTGTCGTGAATCATCTGGAAGTAGCAGAAGGTTCTATCAAATACTCTGTCTTGGCTTGGGTAAACACGGACGTTGCGAAATTTTGCCCCACAAACAATTTAACATCACTTTGGCAAACGATCCCCTTCCTTCGTTTTTCTCGATGTGGTCTAAAGAGATGCGCTCCTGCTCCAAGTATTTCTATTTGAATTTCTTTTGGTCTTCGGGAGTGTGGCACCAAGAAGGATATCCGCTGGCTTCCGGTTTCATTTTCATAAAGGCATCCACGTAGTCTGCGAAAATGCCTTTCTGAGTCTCATCGCCCTTGTGGTATTTTTCTGTCTTGGGAAAGTGATAAATTTCGTACACTTCTAACAATTGGTATCCCAGGTCCAGAGCTTTAAAAAAATTCCACGCTGACCCACGTTCCTGTCATGGCGCGTTCTTCCTAGATGTGCTGTCAAGGTTGGCCTTGGTTGCACGTTTCGGCACAAGTACGGCACAAGGGAAACATCAGTTTTTCTTGGCAATGGTTACGTGAAATGGGATGGTACAAGTCCGTGGGAGGCAAGACTTTACATTTCATCAATCTTTCGTATTGTCGAGTGTTGTCCAGGTCGATGTGTTCCGTTAGCAATTGTGGGTGCCCTGCGAGAAAGTGACAATACTTGCACACGTAAGGATACAGTGAACACACGTCCAAGTATTTGATTTCTTCTCCTTTCTCCTCATCAGAGTGGTACAGCAAACATTTGTCATTCGTCCTCCAACTTTCTACGATACGCTTAAATTCGGACTCGGTTTTCAAACTGCGATAGTATTCGTGTTCCCACATTTCCACCACTTGGTATCCTTGCTGTTCTAACTTCAAGCGTTGCTGACAAGTGGCCTGGTACAAGTCTTTAATGGTACATTGAAAAAAACTGATTTTGGGTGTACCGTTGAGGGTAGCAGGTCGGACATCCGTGAAATAAACAACCGTTAAGCTCGTACACGATCTTAGGGTTTTCTAAGTCCCAACCATCCTCCGAATACGTTCCGATGATCTTTTCATCTCCTCCGTTTCGGGCGTATTAGATCCATTTGTCTTCCTTGTCACACAAGTAATGTAGCCAGCGTAGGGTTTTGACTGAGTATTGACGTTTGTCCAAATTGATCATTTCATGGCGGATGACTGCCAGGATCTTCTCGGGCATGACACGCTTTGTCAGTGGTGTAGGCTTCTTTCAAAGGATTGATCTCTCCGTGCTCCATGAACAATTCTCGAAATTTTCCACAGCATCCCCGTAAAATGTCCACGTCGGAACGACAATACTTTAACATTTTTTCCTGGAAGTCGAAGGGGTCCAAGGCGTGAGAGAGGTACCAAGAGTAGAAAGCTTCTCGCTGTACGGTGCGCATGTTGTCGGGGTCATAGCAGTGAGCATCAGGCAAATGGGGTAAAACGGCATATTGATTTGCTTCGGTAGTAAACAAGTACGGAAAATAGCCTTTGGCTATTTCTGTCATTCCAAACGTTTTAGGCATTCGGCTCAATGGCATGGCCAAGTAACTCGCTGAATCTTTAAACTGCACTTGTGCTACTTGCATGGAAATGATTTTGGCTCCGTTTAAAGTCATTTTAGGACGTTCGGTTCGCTGTTCCGTATAGTATTTGAGACGAAACTGTCCATCTTATCCCCGAGAAATTGTGAGCCATTACCATGGTATAGCGATTGCAAGCTCCGTAATGTTCGATGTCCTCTTGACTCCACGTTTCGTCGATCGGGTCTAAGATCCCTTGGGCAAAATTGGCCAGCTTGTTCGGTCCCCGAAAGATTTTTGCACGGCCTCCAGGAATCTTGCTACAGTGATGGAAATGGCAAAAAATTGGTTTTTGGATGTACTTCTCGCTCGCTCTATGAGCCATGCAGAAATTAGGAGTGTGAATGCCGGTCTCTTGCATGCATTCGAAATCGAAAAAGATGAAATTGCCTTTCTTCTTGTGGTCATCTTCTTCCTCCTCCTGTTAGGGTTGGTGCTTTTTAATGTAGCATTCGTGTTCCAACGATTTGGTGACAAATGTGACATCGTTTCTCTCCTGAACATACGTGAGCCTTGTTACTATTGGTACGCATGCCTTATCCACAAGTAGGGCAAAAAAAATCTCAGGAGTTGACAAGCACTTTTCCGCTGTGAACTTTGCATCTTCAGATGTTGTTGGTAACAGGTAGGGCTGACAAAACTTCGCTGACAAGCTGGGCTCGTTCTTGCACTCGTTCTTGTCCTTCGTCAAGACAGGGTTTAGAGGCAAAACATCCCTCACATTTCGATCCACAATGCTTGTGTTGCTCTTGATTGTTATAGCCATAGTCACATTTCTCATAATAATAACCGTATGCCAGGAATCCGGTGATACTGGTAATGGCATCAAAATGTTCATTGTGATGACAGACGTGAATGTATTTTTTTCCGTCTTTGAAATTATTGCCTCTAAACAACAGAGGTCCGCACACTTCTTGAGGGTGCACTTTCAAGGTGTAGCGTGGAGCCACGACGTCTAGCAATTTTTGCATATCAGGAATACCACAGAGTGCGTCTTTAGATATCCCCGCGTTGTCCTGTCCCTTTGGGAAGAGAAACGTGGGCCATGTACAGTGACGCTTTTCCATCGGTGATGTGAATCTTGACGTTGGACTGCTGAACGTGTCGATGACTTTGGAAGGTATAAATTATGATGACCTGCTAAACTCGATCCAAACGGGGGACTTCAGACAGTCGTGATAAATGGAGAGTGTCAATCGATCGTCTTTTTGGCATCACATTGTCGTTTCAGTGTGGTTAACAAAGAATCCCACACATCGGTGATGAACCCCTCTGCTTTCTCCAGTGGTACGTCGGACTTGAAATCTTTAAATTTCTCTGTGTACATGTAGGCCGTGGTTCTAAAGTTTCTAGAGGAGCGTCTTCCTTCTCTCGAATGTGACAGTAATTTTCAGGGGTTAAAATTATATATATCAATGTAAGGTCAGTGTCTTCCCTATATAAAGGGTCAGTGTCTTCCCTCAAAGTATTATTTCACTCTCAGTCCTACCAGAAAGATGGAAGAGCCAACACAGATCGAACTTCTGATCAGAACTTTGCGAGGTGTCATACGCAGGTTTTCTTCAGAGTAGCCGACGGACTACTCCCTCTCCTTTCGAGATAAAAGTCAAGATAATTGCTATATCTGTCAGAAGAAGGGCACTGGTCTTCAGAATATCACAACGTCAAAGCCAGACAGAGGCCAAAAGAGACAAAGGTCAAGATACCTGTTATCATTGTCAAGAGAAAGGACATTGGTCTTCAGACTGCCCTAAGGAACAACAAGAGCAGGAGGATGAGAGGGGTTCCGAACAGGAGGAAAAGGTAAAGGTACCCTCCGAAAAGGAGGAACCCAGACACGTCCGGAAAGAGAAGAAAAGAAGACGAGAAGAAAGTGAGGAAGAAGAGGAAAAACTGTCACAGTGAAGACATTCAAAAAAAGGAGAGAGTGAAAAGCCAAAGAGGTCAATGAACTTTTTAAAGTGTTGTGTTGTGAAATTGGATTATAAATCTTTACAGAGAATATACCAGAAAGAAAAACGTAAGTGTCTCTTGGTTTTGATTTTTGTAATAAGAACCTACACTCACACACTCACACACGTCCATCATGGGGAAAAAGGGATTTGAGTTTTATTTGATTTTGGCAAACACTGAGTAGTCTCTTTTCGAGAGAACTGGGTGGCCCTGAAAAGGACCGTTGGGTGTCTTGTTTTGTTGTTTTTTTTTATAAAAAAAATCAAACAAACTCAGGAACGGGAAGTAATGAGCTTTAACTGCCTTATCCCTTTGCCTCTGCCAAGGCCTACTTCTGAACCTGCTACTGTCGAAGATTTGGTAGAGATCACTACTGTTGGTATCTCAGGTGTAGTGGGAGTGTGGACAGGATTGGTGTCTTTGGTTTGGGAAGGTCTTTTTCTCTTGGGTCGTATTAAAGAAGTCTGATACATTTCTTTCAGACTCCTTAACTCTGCCAAAATATCTAAGAGTACCGTCACTGTTTGACTTTCACTGTCTTCCTTCTCTCCTAGATCTTTTTTCTTCTCTGCTTCTTCTTCCTCCTGTCGTTTTCTTCTTGCCTCTTCTTCTTCTCGCTGTTGCTGTTGAATGAGAAAGGCTTGTTCTGCTTCTTTATGCAGTTTCAAAATTTCTCCAATTCTTCTTTCTACCTCTGTTTAAAATCCTCGACGTACGGTAAGGAAGGAGAAGGCGGCGAAGGTAATGGTACCGGAACAAAATCTTGTGAAGAGAGAAAATCCGCTAAATCCCAATTAAAATCGTTCTCTTCTGGAAGTAGAACTGTGCTTGTTTTAGTAGCTGCTGCTATGCTATCACTCCTCGTCTCAACAGCAGGTCCACCCCACTTTATCGTCTTCGAAGTTTCCATCTTGTTCTAACTCTGTCGCATTGATTCGCTGCGCACAGACGCTAGCGCACCTATATAGGGAATGTGAACTTGGATTGTAAGAAAAACTCAGCATTGTGACTGAATTTTGTAACGCTTGTTAGGATTGGTGAAAGAATTCAATCCGTTTCGATCCGCTCTTCCACTATAAATAATCACGGTTCACCTCAGATCACAGAGACACCCCGTTGGAAACAAATTATCTATGTGAAGAGGCAAGACTGTCTCAAGCGAGTCATAATCTACGGTCCAGAGGTCAGACGAAGTTTGAGGAAGAGAAGAAGATCAGTGAGATGCACTCTATGTTAACTGAATGGTGCTAACAAAAAAAAACCAAAGGCCCTTTTCGGGGCCCCTCCACTGTCTCGAAAAGATGCCTATTCTCTCTTGCTTACATTTTTTTTTAGTCGGTTATATAGTTGTTTGTGTATTTATGTCTATGTCTCTGTCTATGTCTCTAACCACGTCCCTATGTCTATTCCTCTATTTGTCTCTAGAGTAGCGCTTATTCAGGTCAACCCCTTGCCATACTGTTCAGCCCGATTGAGGTCAGCCACTTGCAACATTGATTGCCATTGTTTCCCCAGGTGTGAACGTGGCTGCAAGACTCAATGTCGTTTTAGTTGTTGGCAATTTAACTGACAGTGTTTCTCAATTTTTAAAAAATCTTTACAATGTATGTCTTATGGAGAACGTTTCCCGAAACATGAAACCGTGTGTGTGTGTGTGTGTGTGTGTGTGTCTGTGTGTCTGTGTGTGTGTGTGTGTGTGTGTGTGTGTTATGTAAATGGAACTGATATCGGAAACTTTAGTTTTCAACAGGTGATAAGTATCCGTGGATGATATTTCTCAGCAGTCGTCTTGGATTTCTTATTTCCAATCTATCGCTGAAATATAACAAAAGTTGCAGTAGCTTTAGCAGCAACGGCAGCCCCAACAATAATACAAAAAGCAATAAAAGTAACAGCAACACACTGTAACTTTCGGAAAGTCGTAATTTGAGATCAAATAGCTCCTCTGACAAGAGGACAATTAAATATAACTAATTAATTTTATGCGACTTTACCAAGCAACAGTTTTATTCATGTGCTTCCACCAATCAAATTGATTATTTCATGACAGCATTATCTAATTCCATTCAATCAGACAGCCAATCGTATAATGGCAAGTGGCTTTACTAGAAATCATTCATCGTGGAATTACTAGACGAACAAGTACAAGAATAGTTACACAACAAGTTCTTGGCATTTACGAAAAAATCGCAAATTGATTTCAAAATAAATGTGTACGTAATGAGAACTCTTGGCGGACTTTATTTTAGTGTTCAATATCTCTTTAATATAATTTGGAATACATCGTAACCTCGCTGATCTGTAAAATTAGTCAGGATTTTCAGATTTTCCAGACCTTGAAGCAACAAGGTGTTCGACAAATTTATTCGATATTTTCTCGGATCTATTTTGTCAGGAAGATATGAAGAGAAATATCCTCCTTGGATTTATAGATTAAATTCTAAACTCATAAATACAAATCCAAAAATATATCCGGTGTTTCTCCACTATTTAAAAACTTAGTTTCATAAATTCCCATTTCCTACAAAGGCTCGGCCTTTCAGTAAACAGTTAACGTGGGCACATTTTATACTTTGAAACAATTTCATTTTAATTCATAATATCTAAATCCGAAATTCACAGATAAAGTTCGTCTGCCTACGTAATAAGAAATCTGTAATTCAAATTCTTTATTCCAAAATGTATAGACTACGAAATTTTGATGTTCAAAATTTCGTAGATAAAATTTCCTTTTCAAAGTTTTAGATCTTTTTCTTCTCATTTCTCCAGTCTTTTGAATCTCACTCTGTAACCTCTGCTCTGAGGGCTCAGTCTTTACAAGTCCTAAATTTTGAACGCCGACTTTGGTAATCTATGTGTCTGACGCGTGTAAGTATTATGGATTGGTGTGCATTACAATCGATCGACCAATTCGAAAAGACCTCATTAATTTTTAATAAGTTGTTAAGTTGGTTAAACAGGGTGTGTTTAGGTGTTGATTTTGAAGACAAACGATAGAAAACGAACATCCTCTATTGTGACATTATCATTCTCCCTCTGTCGAGTGTGTGTGTATGTGTGTTTGCGTATTTCTTAGAGTCAGCATACCACCTTCTTCTCATGACTTTAAGTTGTACGAGTGGGATGGTGAATTGTATGAATGTGTTGGTCTGTAAATCTGGGTGTTCTTGTGCAATTAGGTATGCATATGTCCATCCATTTTCTATTTTCATAGAGCCAAATTCTCACCCATCCCATAATGTTGAAATTCCGATAGATCTCACATCGCTTCAAACATAATGTTAAGTTCCAAGAAGCAACACGGTGAACCAAACAATAATCTTAAATTGCCATGATAGTGTCCCATGCATAATGCTGACGTCCCATAGTGACTCAAAATATAAAACGTCCAAAAGGAACCCCCATGGTAACCCATCCGTAAAGATTCATTTTCATTGGCCCCCATAAAATTTCCTTATATCTTTAGTGTGACATCCGTAATTCTTAATTTATATAGCGCGCCATTGTACATTTATAGTTTGATCTGTAGGGCTACGTAGTGGCCCCCATAACTACTAATATGGGACAACGTGTGGGCCTCTTCAGTGACGTCACTATGGTTGGTGTCATCCAGTGCGGTAACTCATGGTGCCACCCCCATGGACCTCCTTTAAGCACAAAAATTCAAAAATTTTATAGACAGTCAATTTGGTATCACCCTCTCTGATGGTGTCACCCGGTGCGGTCCGCACCCCCCTAGTGACGCAACTTGGCCTATTTCTCACAAATAGGTGAAATACATATCCACTTTGAGTTGTTAAAACTTTTTAAAACCCATAGCATTTTTCTAAAATTTAAAGGTTATAGGATTTCGAAGTTTTGCTTAAATTTCTTATGTAAACGAGCATGGGTGCAGTGTAAAGCAAATTTCGGAAAGGTATATTCCCGTTTATGCAGCGTTTTGTTTAAAGCAATGCAAAAGATCCCATATTAATTGCATGTGTATACTATCGGTATATTTCTTTCTTTCCGGAAATGCTTCTCACCAGGAAATGGAATCAGCTTAATGCACAGGTCTACCGTGGTTTGACCAAATGATCACTTTCTCTTGGTCTCTTTCAAAACATATGTTGCAAATCTGTTTCCATAATGCCACTGTCATGTATATAGCTGGTAAAATTATAAATGTTATATCAACACAATTGCTGAAAATTTCGAAGTGGTTACTGCCTTGAAAATATTATAGCTGGTTTTATTGATGATGTTAATCAATGGCTGAATTAACCCTGTATTAATTATATTAAGGCGGGAATATGCCTGCTCAGATGATATGAGACATGTATAGGAATGCTCGTGATGGGATGGACCGACCTGTGAATGCTCATGATGAGATAGACAGGTGAGCGAATGCTCATGGTGGAGTTGACATATATGTGAGTGCTGATAATGGGATTGTACGGTCTGTGAGTGCTCATAATGGAATGGACATGTCTGTGAGTGCTCATAACGGGACTGACATGTCTGTGAGTATCATAATGGGATGGATAGGTCAGTGAATGGTCATAATTGGATGGAAAGGTATTTTAATGCTCATGATGGGATGGACATGTCTGTGAGTGCTCATAATGGGACGGACATGTCTGTGTGTTCTCATAATGGGATGGACATGTCTGTGAGTGCTCATAATGGGACGGACATGTCTGTGTGTTCTCATAATGGGATGGATAGGTCAGTGAGTGCTCATAATGGGATGGACAGTGAGTGTTCATGATGTGATGGACAGTTCTTTGAGTGATTTAAACAAGAAATGTGCTCTAAAATAAAATTACTCTGAGTTGCTAGTAAAATGAAAATACGTTCTAATAAAACTGTATATTTTTGCACATAGTGCCCAGCGTTTTAGGTGAAAAGCGATTTGAACGTATAAAATTTCTGGATTTAGTATGGTTGCTTAAGTCATCGCTTGGGCAGTGTAGTGACGTAAATTGCCATTTGTATACGGTCTTGTTACACCTGCAACAATGTACTACTAAATCTAATAAATTATGTCTTGAAATTTTAATTTTTACTTATTAATTGATGGATACATGGAAAAAACGCAGATTTATTCCATTATGTTTCACGTTGATATTTACTAAAAATAATTATAAACAATGGATATCCTGTATTTTACTAACATCCATGCATGTGCGTATTAATTACAGGGTTTGTGAATAATTAGATTAAAATGAAATATTTGGGCTGATCTCATACCTTTCATTGTCAACTTGCGTTTAGATATAATCTGGGAATTCAACGGTATCTGAAATAAACACGGAACAGTCACATAATTTCATCAGATGAATTCTGATTTTGTGCAGAATTCGAATCTCATTTCTTGGCATTCCGTCATTGCGTCCATTTTTCAATAACAAGTGGAAACCAGTTTTCTTTTTAAAAACTTAATTGTAACTTTCTCATTTTTCATCGATTGAAACACTTCGATTTAGCAACAAGACGCTTTGTTATATATAATTTTACACTACTTTTCTCTCATTTTTGTCAAAACATTCATAAAAATAAATTTAGAACATTTAGCTTAAAAACTGAGATAAGATTATGAAAAACATGAACATGCTAGAAGTAATTCTCAGTTCATATAAACATTTGGCAAAGTATTCTTTTAGTGTGAGTTTTATAGGGCAACGAAAAAAGTACTAGTAAGAGAAAATTGGTGAGAGCCGTATCCTCTTTCAATTTTCCGGACTTCAGATTTGTATTTAATGTCCAACATATGTTGTTTCGTACGATTGATAAACATAAATTAACGTGATGGTTGTTTTATGTCCAATAAACAAACAGCATTTAGTATCGAATCAATTGGATCACTACGTAAAGTACCTCTACATCCAGCTTCATCTGGCCAAAAAGCATATATACATTTCACTTCTAACGGAAAGTTGGCATTACAGGTGCTATTTTTGGTGGGTGAGTGAGAATTAATCCATATGTTAATGACTATATTTAATCGGGAATCAAAGTCGTAATAATGCAAAACCACACACAGTAAAGATTAAATTACATCCTTTTATGCACTAGATGCAGTACTTGATAAGGTTTCTTTCTCACGACTCTGCTTGAATAGCTAAAACTAATACCAGTCAATTTGTTCAACGCAATGTATAGTTTTATCTGCATATTCAACATGATTTCGTAAATTTAAGGAAGTTGTGTAAAGCTGATGATATATTTGTCATGCTTATTATAAAAATAATTATACCTTGCGTTGATGGCAATGAATAATAAAAGCTGATGAGAGCCATCACACTCAAGAACAATAGATTAACCAAAACTTAAGGCATTACTAGATTCAATCTGTTCTTCTGCAAAAAAAATTGTCTGATCTGTATTTTTAAACCATTATGAGGATTCAATGTACAACGATAAGATAGACATTTTGAATTTGCTTTGTAATATGAATTCAAAACAAGGCAGTTTAAGGATGTGATTTTGTTGTTCTATACGTCACCTCGCACAAAGGCAAACGGTTATGAACTATGAGCTAATTAAACAGAATA
>JAECUM010007432.1:0-130878 GCA_016617855.1 Megalonaias nervosa | reverse complement strand
TATGTAGACATAATTAAGCTGTTTTTAAACCTGCATTTGCATTTGTATCATAAATTTATACTTATTTGTTCAGTGATGTATAAAATTTTATTCATCATTATGGTTTTATATGATTTTCTTTGTTTATTAACCTTGCGATGAAGTGTTTTTCTGTGTGATTTTTTATTTGGATCATCTATTGTCATTTTGTTATAATGAACTGGATTTTGATCATATTTTATCAATTAATTCAGCTGCGTGATCAGAATATCTAAATCATTAAAATGTGGAAGTAAATTCTGATATATTATTGATATAAGTAGATGTGAATATTAAATTCCGTGAAAAAAGGAAAACTTTTAACATGTGTTTTCTTAGTTGTCTTTGTCATTTGTCACGTGTAATTATTACAATCTCCCACGTAGTCTCATTCTTGCAAATAGCATCGTATACTTTTGCAGTATACTAAATATTTGTTTTGCTTTATCAAACAATTACAAGCATACCATTGCGCTAACACTTCCATTTTGGGTTGTAAAAGGTATTTACATTAGTAAAGTGATATTAATAATTGAATATTTAAAGGAAAATTCAAGGATAAACCTCACTAAAGGTTGCTAATTATGACTTCTATAATAAAAACGTTTAGATTTTGTGTAAACATATCCACATGTAGATTTTTTGCCAGTTTATTTAGACACGAAAAGCTTTGGACGCTAATCGCATTGAGAATGCTTGTAAAATAATAATTTAACATCTGACAGGATAAACATTCGGTTGGCCCGAGCAAGATATATCAACAGCCCTTGTCTAAACTGAGACTAACATAGTGTCAGTAGTGTAAAGGGCAATCATTGCTGTTATTTAAGTGTATTCCCTTTTGGGTTTAAAAAACATTACAATTAACAAATCTGTTGAAGTATATTATAGTTGTCAGCTGTTAAGTTATACAGATGTAGGTAAAAAAAACATGGTTAGAGAAGAAATGGGGGAGGGGGCGACCCCTCCCTTGCCCCTATGTGCGGGCGTCCATTGTGTGGAGGGTTGTTAAATCTGCAAATACATGGAAGACTCGCCTATAAACTTTCAGATTTGGGGGTTATCCCAGTTATATTTAAATTTAAAATCAGATAGGCTTGCGTTGACTTGACTAAATAAAATAATTTTGGGTAAAAATAAATATCCAAATAAATATCCAAAGTCTTTGTCTCTATGATACAACAGATGTGTGTCTGCCTATGAAACATCATCTACAAGCGAAATGCAAAATTGTCATTTAAATCTATGAATTAAAAAGGGGATAGGGGAGAAAGTGCTTGCCGATCTCGAGTGCCTCCGAAGAAAAAAATATCCGAGTTACAGGTCCCGACAGCAATTCTGAAACCAATTGTATGCGTCTGCCTATCACAATTGTAACACTGAGAAAGTATGTATCGGACATTACGGTTATTCCATGCACGCGTAGCAAGCCACGATGTAAGATCTGATCAATTTCTGTAACTTTGAGAGGAAGTCGTTTAAAGCTTTTAAAATTTTAGTGCTGACAGCCATATTTGATGGCCGATGGGTATCATTTGCATCATTTTAAAGGCGTTTATACAAGGATAATTTGCCAAATATTTTTGCACCCCCAAATACAACTGGCCTTATGGAAGGGTGATATAAAAATAAAATCTTAATGAGGAATTATTCTTGTTATGTAGTAAATAATGTAAAACAAAGGTTACTGTTTTCGTGTTAATGGTGTAATCTTAGAGAAAGAGCATCGCCTTTAATTACAATAAAGGCGCCTTTACAACTCCAAGTCAAAGAAAGTTCGTGAAGGAAAACAATGCAAATTATTAAGTAGAAAATCACACTCTTCAACGATAACGTGTCTGTGCACGTCGATGCAGTTTTTTTAATCGAGAAGGGTGCAATCGTCTTCTTCACAAGTGCCTTTACACGCTGAAGTAAATATTTCACGAAACAAGAGTCCCTCTAAGGGACTGGCACCCTAGCGTCCGAAAATATTTTCAGGATTTCATTCAGACCCTTTTTTTTATTTACTGCTAAGAGACGAAACCATCTCTGATATTCTTGAGCGATAGCAATATTTTCCACAGCGGCAATACTGGAGGTCAGATTGATACCTTTTACATACAGGACCAACTCAATAATATACGAAGTCCCTTTGTGAAAACACTGTCAATATGACTTTCCGTTTATTAGGTGTATCGATAACACGATGTTCAATATAGCTGCCATGGCGGTGATACGGGGTGTCAGTTTGACACTATTTTTATTTCGATCTAACTAGACATTATATTAAGTCTTTCAGTGACAACCCCAAGTCAATATGACCGTCCATCCAGGAGGCGTAGACAAGACAAGAATTTATTACACTCGGATTGTAAAGTTTACAACATATGATGCATATGAAAAAACAACCCATGAATATAGCGTGTGATATAACACTTAACACGGATTACAAAACTCGGAAAACACAATCTTAGAACCAGCAAATATTTTTCAAGAGTTGTATATTACTCGTATTCATTAACTGGTGATAAGAATAACCGTCAGTCCTGGAAATGTAAAAATAATATATACATTTGTTTCTTTCATCATGAAAATAAGAACTTGACAGAAGTTGTTGATATTTATCACATTTCGTGCGATTAACAGGGTGTACAGTTTCTTTCGATAAATAAACATTGGTCCATCAATTAGTTTCCTCAGCAAACCTATGATTTGCAGTTCTAAACTCAATTACCCGTTTAGACATATTTTTGGAGAATGCGAAATAGATCTTTTCTAAATCTAAGCATTCTTTCTGGTTAAATCCCCACGCCGATATGACTTAACATTTAGGAAAGAGGATTACAATATTTTCAAGATAGTGGCCACACTGGAAATTAGATTGGCACCATTTTTATTTAAAAACTACTAGACATCATAAAAAAAGTCTTTTAGTGAAAACCGCATGTCGATATGACCACCGATTCCCTGAGGAGTAGCGATTTTAAATACAGGGCCTACTAGACGTCACAAGCATACTGCTCTACTGGTCAAAGCCAGTTCCCAGGAATTCAAGATAAGACCATTTCTTCTTTGTAACTGCTGAATGGATATAAACCAACTCTGATATTCGTGTGCGACATGATGTTCAAATCAGTAGCTGTGGTGGCCATATTGGCTGTCAGAACGACACCATGTTCACCTAGGGTCAACTAGACCTCATTAGGAATCTTTTGATAAAAAACCCATGTCGATATGACTTTCACTTTCGGAGGTGTAACAATAAAAAGATTTCAATATGGTTGCCGTGGTGGCCATATTGGATGTCAGATAAGTTACCATTTTCATTTAGGACCAACCAGACATCACAATAAGTGTTTTGTGGAAAGACCGCTCCGGTGGCCTATGTGGTTAAACCGTCTGCCTCGGATGCTGTAAGTCGCGGGTGCAAGCCCCGGCCGAGTCATACCCAAGACTTATAAAATGGTACTAGCAGCTGCCTCCCTTGGCGCTCAGCATTAAGAGGTTAGTGTTAGGACTGGTCCACCTAGTGTCAGGATACTGTAACTGGGTGGAACATGATGTTACACGTCTGCGGCATGATGCCCCAGTGCTTGACATCACTAAAAACTGCCACACTGCAGACATCGTAGCGATATAACTAATGTTGTTAAAGCTACGTTACAAACCTAAATCACACACACACACACACACACACACACACACACACACACACACACACACGGTGAAAACCCAATATCAACATCACCATCCATCTAGGAGTAGCGATGACAGGATTTTCAATCTGGAACTCGAATTGGCATAATTTTAGGGTCAAGTCGACATTATAAGAAGCCGTCAGGTGAAAACACCATATCGTTATAACATTCTCTTTAGGAGCAGCCATACAAGATTTTTCAAGGTGGCTGCTGTGGTGGCCATACTCGATGTCAGATCAGCACCATTTTATTCAAGACCAACTAGACACCATATGAAGTCTTTTAGTGAAAACCCTATGTTGATATCACTATAAATTTATAAAGACTTGTGATAAAAATATTTTATAGGTGGCCACCATACTGTACATCAAAGTAGCGCCAGTTTCATTTAAGACCAATTAGATATTACATGAAGCATTCTGGTGACAACCCCATGTCGATAGGACTCTGATCATGAATATCTATGAAAATATATTCAAGATGATTGCTGTGGCGGCCATATTGGATGTCAAATCGATACCGTATTAATTTAGGGCCAACTGGACATAATAATAATAATAATAATAATAATAGTGCAAATTTTATGCTGATATGACCATCCGTTCAATAAAAATATTTTCAAGATACGTTAGATATCTGACCAGCATATTTTTCATTTCAGACCAACTAGATATCGGGATAACAAGCGTATAAAGTTTCATAGCAATCTAGCAAATTAGCTTAGGAAAAATAGTGATAACAAACCTATGCTATTAAGCTTGACGACGGATAACAAACCAATCCATAGGCTCTTCTGGTTTATGATCAACAGTTTTAAAAAAAATCATCTTGGAATTTGCACAAGTTACATAAACTAACAAATTTGTTAAATTAAAAAAAAATTATTCGCGAGAAAGTAACGATGTCTATACTGTTCAGGCAGCAACATAAATTATATTGTGCAATTTTATTCGGCAGGAAAGTTTTTGGTTTGTTTGGGTCATTTTATCGCACAACACTCAGGTTATATCGTGCCGTTGCAAGCCAAACCTTGTCATGATCATATGACGGTAACCCGTCAAGGCAAATGAAGATTCTTGAAATTGACAAACAAGAACAAGAATCCACACCCCAACCTAGCACTGTTTAGTTTTCGCAACGTTTTGCAGACCAAGGAAAGATAAATTCCGATGCTTGACAAGCGTAACCTTCAATGGAGAAACGTACAATGTTTTTATACGTCTCTGCGACTTAACCGTGTATCATTCGTAATTTCAAGGCTTAACGGTCCGTTGAAAATCTTGGCTTAATATGTCTGTATATTTAAACATACTACCTTGGCAAACGCATGCACTGTGCCAACAGCATGAGATATTTCACAATAAAATAAACGAGACATAGTACAAGGCAGTCTGAGTGTATATTGAGAGGGTCAGTGCAATATATTATTACGAGTTAAATAATGAAATTCAAATTTTTGCTTCCTTGGCTTTGTGATATAACACTTTCACTCATTCGATCAGCGCGAACAAGACTACGACTTCATTTAAGAACTGTGCAAACAGCACACTATTGGCCACCTCATGACGTTTTCCTTGCAAACATGAGCTATGGGGACAACACAATAACTTCATGCAACAAGAATACAACAGGCTGATAGTGTGATCTTTTCCTTACTAAAAGGCTCTGACCTTTGATCTATGGACTTTACTAAGGTGTAAGCAAGTTTCACCGATATAGAAATTGCCAGGTCTTAAGCCTGCAGATAAAGCACTATTATTGCTAATTAGCCATCTTTTATTTGCAAAAATTCAACACTTAGATGACTAGAATGACAACTCAATACAAGGCTGACCCAGGGATCAACCTTTCTTTGCAGGCAGCGTTGTTGTTTACCCATGTCACTGGAGAGTAGTTTGGGTCAATACAGTGTATTCAAATATTTTTCTGATACAAGAGCTTAAGCATGCTTCCATAAGCGAGTTGCAATGAGATATTGTATGCAATTCAGTGTTCTGCAAATACGCACACACATTCAAATGTACATTGCCTATATAAAATTTATTTTGACCATAGAATCATAATTTAATACAAGTGATCGTTATGGTGTAATCTAAGGTTGTAAATAGTAACGATTCCTATATCAGAATGGCTGGCATCTCAGATTTCACTAATATATGTTAGGTGGTTCAAAAGTTATACTTTGGACAAATTTACAAGGCGCAGAATTACACTTTCCCGTTGCTGTAACCTTGACACAGTGGCTGGGTGTATGGCTATGGCACAAGCATGTGATGCGCTATCCAATATTACATGATGTGTAATCGACTAATGTATCATTAAAATATTTTCATTGGTTTGAAGTGACATTGTACAACGATACAAGTCAATTAATTTTTACATTTTTTTTTTGTTGTTTCTGTGATCCCAATCTTGAGGCATGGGACTAGCTATATAGTTGGTGAAATACTGTTGCACGAAAATATCTCTAATTATTATAAAAAGCTGAGGGTCAGACAAGGAAATCTAAACAGACAGAGAGAGAGAGGGAGATGTCACAATGCAACACACCCAACATGGGATGAGCAAATATAAAAAATTCCTTGCTCTTCACATGAACAAAAGAAATACAGTGAATATCTGATGCAACTTTTATTTAATATGTAGGATTTTCATTAACAGGAAACTGTAAATATTGGAATGTTTGCTCCCTTTTCAGCGAGAAGTTGAATTATCAGCATAGGTTTACAAGAAGTATAATATTTGCAATTTATGTTTTCTCCTGATTGGCTTTAATCACAGATATCAAGTAATCACATCTCTTTACCCTTTGCAGCTGCTCTTGATAATTTATTTGTTAGCAATTTAAATAAGAGACCTTGTTTTACTTGATTTTCTAAAATTTCTCCTCAAATTTAGATTTTCACCAATTTGTAAGCGATTTTGGAATATGCCGGTATTCTAATTTTCCACAATTGTACATGTATCGTACAAATAGTGGAGAATTTGAATAAATTTAAAACTTTGTTTTCTGTGCAAAAAACAGTTGAAATATGGCACAAAATGGTTGAAAAATCTTGAAGAAAGTCTGACAAGTAAAACTGTCCCAAGCATGGTACTACATTGGATCTACAATGTCCAGGATGTAAATGCCATAAAAAATGTGAAAATGAAATCAATTATGCTGTAAACATAATGTAACACTTGCAGGTCATTTGTTGCATAGGTCTGTGTAATAATTCATATTTAAATAGAGGTACTAATCAAAACACTCCGGTATACAATGTGCCTCTTATTAAAATGTTTTTTACAAATGCTAAGTTTATTGTTTTCGTAAAGCATTTACTTTAGAAGGCTTTGAGCACAATCGACAGAGACAAGGAAGTGTACAAAATTTAATTCTGAAGGACATGATGGTAGAGTTTCATATTTAGAACTGGATATGTTCTATTCGGAAATCTGAAGCTATTGTAAACTTACCCGACTAATGAACTGAACATTTTCAGACTGGTACTTTCTCTACTGAAGAACATCCTTTTCAGTGGGAACTTCATTTTTCATAACTCTACGTTTCTATACAAAACATCTAAACTTGAGCTTTTATCATTAAAATATAAAAGGTGGCTTTGACCTCGATTCTTTTATCTTTCTTTAAAACACATCTAAAAGGCAAAACATCCTGCAAAAGCCTGTCTCTGGTTACGTAGTACCAAGCCTAGTGCCTTCCCCATCTCTGACCGATTTTCTAGATGTTATTGTATGACCAGGAATCAATTATTGGTATGAAAAACACATCACATATTACTTCAGCTAGAATTCTGTCTCCATTACAGCAAACCTGCAACTAAATTAAATTTTAGCAACTTTCACATGATACTATGCTAAATTTGTGAGCCAACATATCTCTCAATTCCCCCAAAGGACATGTCAAGAGAAAAAAACCCCAAATTGTTACACCTTTAACCTCCGAGAAAGAGTTCCAGTATTAACTGAATGTGACCAGATTTTAAAAAAAAAGAAATCAGTGATCAACTCAACTTAAAATTTTGATTTCAGATGAAAATCTCATATGCACTGATGAAAAGAGGGCATGGGACATATGAACAAAGTTTAGAACTGAATATACAATTTTTGTTTTCTACAGAAATCAGTCCATAAAAGTCAAAGCAGATTATTTCAAAGTATTAATCAATCAACAGGAAGAGCTGACTTTGCTCATCATCAAATCGTGTCGTTGTGTACAATTTAGAAAAAAAAAAAATTCCAAGAAAAACAAATCATGATGATATACAAAACCAGGTCTGAGGTGTGTAAAGAAATTCTAAATAAGGAGCCTGGACTTGGAATTATAAATATCCTGCTTTTGAGAAAAATAGCATTTTCACAAGTACCTTTTTTGTATCAGGGAACAACCCTTTCATTTTCTACAGAAGGATCACTTGTCATTGGGTATTTTAATTTGTGACTTGAAGCAACCACAAAATCCACACAAACTGGAGCCCAATGAAAAATAGTTCTTTCATAGCACATTGTCTTATTTGCCTTACTTCTGACCATACTGAAATATTTGTCAGTAGTAGAGATAGGGAAAAAAAAAAAAACAAAACAAATAGAGAGAAACTCACACGCTTTAAAATTGTACACCTGGGGATCATTTTATTCATGAAAGAAAAGAGTTAAGGTTTTCCTTGAATTTTTCATTGCTGAAAAATAAGACTCCTAAAGAAATTTAAGATGTAACAACTAGTTGGTTCTTTGTGCCTAATGAATGTTCCTTGCAAAAGTGCTGTTGTCAAGTGAGGCACAAGATATACAAATTCTCAAGAGGGTTGAGGACATATTTGAAAATGTCATGTAAAATGGGTAATGTCAAAATTAAAGACATCAGTGCCTTAAGCCAGTCTATTGCTCTGCATGTCACATGATTGTGTACTTCTATCTACTTCATGTGATTACAAACCAATCAATAGAAAATTATGTTAACTATCCAACAGGTTTGCTTGTGATAAATTTGGAGAAGTTACAGAAATTGATTCTGTTGTGCCAAGATCTCTATGGAAATTACGTTTGCTGAACAAGAGGCTAAATCTCATCAAGTAATACTAAAGAACTTTCTGTCTACCAGTAATAACAATTTTTTTTTTTTTTTTTAGCCAAGATATAGAGTATATAATTGTATACTGTAGAGAAAAGGTACAAATTTGACATAAACACAATTTTCTAGTGAAATGACTTAGTTTACTAGATGACAGATTAATTCATTACTGACGACTAGATACTGGTAAATTGTTGTACTATCAAACAATGAAGAACTGAGCACTCGACACAATACAGAATAATTTTGAACTTTTCACTGTTAGACATGTATGCTCTTACTTCTGCTCAACATTAAAATTCTGATTTATTAACAAGAGAGATTTTACACAACCTCAAGCTATACAAGACCAAATGAGTGGTCACATAAATAACTACACTATAAACAAGACATGGCAATAATAACAATTATATTCTTAAGATATGAAAGCCAAGGAAAAGGTTTCTTTATCCAAAACTAAGGCACCAATTTTATTTTTGTATATAACAATTCTTGTAAAAACTCTAGAAACAGCAAAACTATCAACGACTTTTTGATGTGATGGGTTACCAGAGATTTATGATGAAATTAAGACTGTAGAAGTTACACAATTTATCAACTTTACACCTTAAAAATAATTCTTTGTTTCTGGCACATGTTCACAGGACTTGTATTCCCTCCAAGTAATACCACAAGCAAACCATCTATTTATCTCCTGAACAAGAATTTCCCTCTGCCACCATAAAAACAGACTCCCAAAACCGTATCAATTCAGTCTGAACTTGGAGATGTGAACATGTCTGCCAAACTCTGGCTAAATATAGCTTAAATCTCCAAAGACATTCAAAACCAATAAGTGATCATGGATTTACTTGGAGAATTCTTGTTCAGCAGATTTTCAAGAAAGCTATTTAACAACCATATTTCAGATGTATTAGAATGCCTATTTACAGGTGATTTTTATTCAGATTTTACTGCAAAGGGTCATTTGTATTACAAATCACATGATGGTTCCTGTTGGATCATGGCTCAAATTTTAACCATCAGTATACACATAATCACCAGTAAGATATAGCAAATTATAAGTTTAATGTTCACAATGAGAAGCCTCTATGGGGAAAAAAATGAAGATGTCAATTTATTTTAAAAAAAATTTTGTGATCAAATATTTTTAATAATATTTTTACCTGAATTTTTTAGTTATTATCTCAGAACACTATTCTGCCTCAATATTAAAACCTATAGAGACTTCTCAAAATATCACAGGCTTTGGTTTGAAACATACAACTCTTTACAAAATCCTGAGAAAATAAAAATAACATGTAAAACTTTGCACTGAGAAATTGCTGCTGACCCTACATGCAGTAAAATATAAAAATATAACAACATGTATGTATAATATATAGCTGTATACATGTATTTTGAAAGACTAGCAGCACCCATATAACTCACTACATAACCAACTCCTGCTTCAGGCAATTTTTATACAGGACACAGGGTCACGTGATACTTTGGTCTTTCCTTCATAAAAAGCTTACAACACCATAATCCTTCTGGAATTCTGTTCAATTAATTTTCCTAAATCACTGAGATCTCATATTAGTTTCTCCAAAAAGTATTTTCTTTCTATGCACAAAACAATGACAATGAATGAAAAGGTCTGAAACTAAAAATTTAACATTTTCTTAATCATTATTTTTTTATGACAGATTTGTTGTTGTTGTTGTTGGTTTTTACGACAAATCTGAAACAACCTCCTTTATTTCAGGGACTGTTACATAAAAACCCCGACAATTATTTCCAAACTGTACCATTCATCTCATTATCTAATATGCTTCTAATAGAACAATCACCACAAAATATGGTACAATCAGAGTGGAGTAGATGCTGAAAGTGCCGCAGGCCCTAATTTTGATTGTTTCAAGTATCCGAGGGTCACAGATAAGGGTAATTTTTATATAAAAAATGAGCCAGTCATTTGATTGATGCCAAGTATTCAAGTGATTAATGCTGGAATCAATGAAGTTGAACTGCAATCAGAAATTTCAAAGAAACAACTCTTGGGGAGTCAAATATGAATAAGCTTGATTTAATTTAATTCAGAGGTCTGTAGCACATCAACATTTGAAAGGTTATATGGAGTCAAGGCAAATGAACTAAAGTGCCATGCCCAAGGACACACCATGGAAGCTACTCCAATAGTATGAACATGTACTGTTTTGGTCTCAAGTCTGGCATGCCAACCATTGTGCCACCAACATACTCCCTCAAAAAGGACAAAACTCTATTTCAACACTTTTAGTTCATCATTCCCACCAAGCTAAAGAAAATAATCTTTTTCCATTGTAAAAATTTCAACAAACAAATGTCCCTAGATTCCAGCTAAAAACATGATTACAATTTTATTTCAGAAAGATGCTAATTTATATCATATTCTGAAACAGAAAATTCAGCAGAACCTTAAAATTGCAACATTTGCCTTTATAAATACATTACTACACTCATAAATCCAATACATTATCAAGGTTGATAAAAAATTTTCACTTATAGAATTTTATGTTGAATTGTTCAGTTGTTGTGAAATAAATGATACACCTGTGCCCTGTAGGATGCCTAAGAAGCCATTTAACCAATTTCTCTGTATTCATTATTGCTGCTGATTCTCAAATGATTGTCTGAATATTTATACTTATTGCTGATTTTCTGTTTGATCTGAATATTGATCCTTACTATCCTGATCACCTAGTGTGATTAAAGCTACATTGAGACTATACTGTTATACATTATTCAGGATTTAGGATATAGCACTATATGTATGTGGGACTATATAACTGTCCTGATTAGCTAGGATTAAACATGTTAAACTAGAAGAAAATTAACATAAAATACCAAAACAAATTCACACCCGACACCAATAGGACCATAGCATCATGCACTTGGAAAAAAAAATGGGGTGCCTGGTTACCCCCCCCCCATAAAAACAAAAACAGTAGCCTGGGCTTATATATGAAGCCCATAATAAAAGCACTGCTGAAAAGAATGTCATCTTAACCTCAAGGTGAAAATGTTGAGCTAGTACATCACAAAACTGTCTCAACTTCAAAACAATTCCTCTAAAGTATGAAGTAAATCCATGAAAGGTTTAGGAAATAAAAGCAAACTTTAAAACCTGAATCGATGAACTTTTTCTGATTGTGACCTAGACACCAAAGTGAAAGGGGTCAGCAAGTGCATCAGAGAATCAACCATCTTGGCATCATAATGCTTTATCCAAAGTATAAGGAAAATCAATTCAGAGCATCTAGAAATTAAGAGAATATGAAAAGCCTGAACCAAAACCTTAACAAAAATTTTCAGTATCTGTGACCTTAATCTCAAGATTAAAGGGGCAAGCTCATGTGCAAAGAATGAATTGTCTAGGTTTCATGATGACTCATTCTAAGAACAAAGAAAGGATTGATGAAATATAAGCAAATAAAAAAAACCCAAACAAACAAAAGTTTATACAACTGTGCCCTTGACTCAAAGATATAAAGGTGCAAGCCAGCATGTCACTGAATGAATTAAGTTTAAAAAAGAGTGATTCTAAATATTAACCAAATCATCAAGGGATTTAGTAACTATGTGGGCTTCACAAAAACTTCAGAAAGTTCAGACAGCTATTGATACACCCGTTTCATTGGTCATATTTATAGAGTCTTACTTGTTCACACAAACTGCTTGTTAGGGTTCAAATATCATGATTTTATGTTAGCATTGCTGTTCCAAAATATGTATTTATAATTAGAAAATAAAACACTAACAAAATTTTCATCTCAGTTTCAGTGACCATTTATCAGAAGTACTACTAAAAATGATCTGGGGCAGCCCATGGCAACTTTTTTATTTGCAAATTATGACTGAACATCATCACACTTGTATTTGAAATGACTGCTAGCCCTAAAGGATACTGAGGAATATGTTCCGATGACGCCAAATACTAGCTAGTGCCTGAGCTATGGTCCTCTTTGATTTGACATAATCATATATTAAATGAAAAGAAATGCTGTAGTTAACAGCAACAAAAATCAAGTATACAATCACACTTCAAGTTCAATACAATTTTAAGTAATTTTCTATTGAAGCAGAACCAAGTAAATTATGTCAATCGAACAGATACACGAGTTAGTATACTAGTGCAAGAGCTATATGATGTGCCAGTTGAGCAAAACTAAAAATGAGTAATAAATGAAAATAAAAAAAGAAGTCTCTATACTCTTTAAAAAACCAAACAAAACAGGTAAGAGAAGTTGTATGTCACTTGGATAAAACAGTAAAGTTATGCAACATAACCCAAAGTTATAAAAAGAACATTAAAATTTCACAGAATTCATAACATTCCGTACATTGTGTCTTTCACACGAAAATCTTAAAAAGTAATAAAATTAGTTTCTTTGATTAAATCTGGTTTAATGCAACTATGATTTCTCATCTCAAATAATTGGACCACCAAGATCAGCATTGCTGCTGCAATACTGCAAAAAAAAGATAAACACTGATAAATAATAATCTCTCTCTAGAAAATTTGTACTTTACTGTTTTAGCCAAGTAAAATGTGTATAATCTCTGGTGGTCATAACAAAGGTATTTGAATAAAGTCGTTGCTAGGTAATGTGACAAAATTCTCTTGTATATTTAAAAAGATACCAATCAAACATGCATTATTCAAAGTCACCTTTAACATAAATTGCACATTCAAAATGTGCATTACGGCTAGATTAATAATTATCTCAAATCAAAATTAGAAACTCTTATAAACTTTTGTTTTCTTCATCACATTAACACCTTCCATACAAGCTGAACAAAACCCAACTGTTTTTAATTAACAAATTAAATCTTTCTTATCATAAATTCCAAATAAATCTATCACAGTATGGATCCAGACTCTTTATTCTGCAGATCTCAGAACCTTTTACTTCTATCCTACAGCCAACTTTGCCACTGCTTGCAAGCATGGATATAATTTTCCATGCGACATTTACGATGGATCTTGATCATCATCAGCTCTTAAAGTGGAACCTAACCTGAAGGTGATAGTTTTTGTGTACAAAAGCATCAAGAACAAATTTCTTTAAACAAGTCTTCAAGGACATGGTGCTATTGATTATGTAATCTTGATGATGCACATCTTGAAACAAGTCATTAAAATGTTTAAAAAAATCTATTATACATTACACTTTCACAAACATACATTTGAAAAAAAACCAAGATGGGGTAACAATATTCCAATACATATAGCAATTACAATACATTTCTAGCTAAAGGACATCTGCACACCTTCCTACCCTAACAAGACCTTCTAAATAAGGCAGTCATTATTTTTCTTAAAGTTAGACCAATTTTCAGTGAGTTGTAGAAAAATATCATGTACAGCTACTGCTGACTTAGGAAAACATGCATTTGAAAAGTTCAGTAGCATGACCTGAGCAAAACAAGGTAACATCATATTCAACTAAAACGTTCATAATGTACACTTCAACCATAATGATGTCCAGATCAAGTTTCAGAAACTGCAGTTCTAAACTGCATGGAGGTAAATAGATTCTTGCAAGCACTTTTAGCTCAATATAATCTTTTTTCTTTTTGTTTTAATTTCATGTCAATGCAGGAATCATCTCTCTTTCCATGAGCAATACTAACATACAGTATTCCCCTTTCACCTTCAACATGCTGTTGGTCCTTGGTAAATGTTTGTAGATAATGCTGTGCAATTTGCAACAGCCTGATTATGCAGGGATTTTGGGCAGATTAAAGTATCTGAGGTACTCCCATAAAGATAGTCCTGGTCCCTGACAACTCCACTTAATGTAATAAACAAAATTTGGATCTAGACCAAACCCTGACAAGCCAATATCTGGATCTGACCACATTTTCGTATTTTATCCTATTATTTTACAAGTCCATATTTAAGCATCATTACAGTAAAAACTTGCCATGAAACTGTAAGGGGTGGCAGGTCTGCATTTGCCAGGGGAAATATCAGTGTTGTTCAACAGTTATCTACATGTATGATGCATCTTCCAACATTAGAACTGACTAGTATTAATTGACTATGTAGTTAAAACATCTGGCAAGTCAAAGGCACATCTAATTCTTCCAGATTACCCATGGACCTAAACATCACAAACTTGTACAACATACAGGAACTAATTAAATGATCTAACAAGTGCTCTTATTATGCAAAGACTGCCATATTCTAGATATAGCATTTCTGAACAAGTAACTGGCCTTGAGAAACTAACATGCAGTAAAACAAGTCGTTCTTTATACTGAAAGACTTGTCAAGCACTACCTACTCTTTCAAGGTCATCATACTTTCTACAACTACAGGATCACCGAGTCGTCATTTTATTTCAAAAACTACAAATATCATTCAAGGTCTACTAACTTCAGAAATTAGGTCCTGTGATGTGAAAACGTGATCAATACAGAGTATCAATGCTCCGTCAATATATATAATGTCACACAGAACATTATATGTCTAATATTATGCTCCTGGTAAATTCTGTAACAAAGAATGATACTTAACAAAAGTCAGAAATTAAAGTTTTGAAGAAAAAAAATATCAGAATAAAAAAATATTTAACTTCCCTTATACATTAGGGAGGAATGCAAACAAAATTCATCTTTAACAAGTATGGTTTGTTACTTGTTCCTGACAAAACAGGACATGGAAAATACTACATCAAATCTGACTTGGATTTCATCAACAACACATACATCTGGACTAAACGCAAGTCTTGAAACCAGCAATCTGACTGGATGAAAAATTAGGTCTAAAATTGACCATTCCAATTTCTCAAGTCCAAACATAAATCTTAAGACACTGTGAAATTGAAGGGAAAAAAACAAACTGAAAATAGGACTCACAATTTAAACTTTCACAATACAAAACCACTAATGTCAGTGACAATCAGGACAATAAAATCCCGATAATAGTGGAGGATGTCAGACACGTATTATGTTGTATAGGTTTTGAACTCGGTCGGGTAAGAGGCCTGCGATACTGTTGGATAACCGCCTCCAGCAGCTGCAGCAGCATGATGGTAGTCATATTGCTGATAATCTATCACTGGAAAAAAAAAGAAAAGAAAATCAGTAGTATATGAATTGGGCATTGGGAGGTTTTCAAATTTTTTTTGTTACAACATTAGCTCTAGCTGAAAATGCTTGTAGATATTCTCATAAATTGTTGAATTCTCACTGATACTGCTGAACTGTGCTGGAAATAATACTTCTGCATTTTCACAAATCAGGACAAACCAAATTACATGTATGCACAGATTTTCTTTGAACTGGATATTATAAATTTGTTTCTTTAAGCTGCAGATATTTCCATAATTTCTTCAGCCAAATGACAAGATTTCTAAAAGATGAAATGATAGTATACATATGAAAAAGAGCCATCCTAAAATCAAACCAAGGTCTCTAAAGTAGTAGTAGCTGCAAGGTTCACACACATCAGCACACCAATGGTTATATGGTACCAATTAAAAGTAAATTTAGAAAATTGTCAATAAAAATAACTGCAAAATAACCACAGGAAGTTGAAGTCTTTCCTGCCACAAAAGAACCATACACATTAGGTACTATAGAGTGAAAGTTAACAAGATGTTAAAATTCTGTAAAGGTATACAAAATTGAAGATAAATATAAAATATGTTAAATCCTTAAAATATGCTGTCAATTTTTGTTCTATATAAACCACATTTCCTAAAAAAAAAAAAATCCAAGATTTAATCTGGTGGTACATCATCAATTTTTTCATCGAGTTCACATATAAAACTTTTGACTATGTGTGGAAGTTACACATGCAGAAAGAATGTGTTCCACTATCAAGCACCTCGATATACACTCTGGTTTAGGTTCTCCCCTCAAGAGGTATGCACAAGTAAGATATGCACATCCAGTATGTGGCTGACACTATATTGCCCCCTCTCTGCAATTTGTTCTATATAACAGAAGCTATTCTCAATTGGTGGGTTTGATGTCTTGAAGCTTATTTGTTGAGTTTTCATTCCACATATTTTGCCAAGTATGGATAATATGCTGGTTTAGATAATATTTGAGGTTAAAATATTCCATTCATAAATGGGCGACTTGTGGGCAGCTTTGGCTAGTTTATCTGCCCTGTTATTACCCTCAAAACACCAGTCTGATCAGGCAACCATCAGTGCAGAATCCATTGTTCAGACTGTATGTACTGCAAATCATGTTTCTGCATGATCTTGTATGCACAAAACATCTTTCTGCATGACTTGGGGCATTAATGGGTTCTCAGGTTTTGTGAAGGCTTTCAATGTGGAAAAGGAATCCAAAAAGCTGACAAAATATTGCATTTGGGAGGTTTCAGCGAAGTTTACAGATTTGAGAGTAATTGTAATGGGGGGGGGGGGGGCTTTATTCAGCAACTAACTAAATATTAAAAAAAAAAAAAAAATGGCCACCATAGTATGAGACTCTTAACCAGCTCCTAAAACATTTTGGAAATACAACTGTACAGAAGAAAATATACTAGCTCTAAGTGACTAATTTAGGCTGTGCATAAAGTGCCAGGGTAACTCAGTCTGTGGATACAGATTTGAATGTTTGCATGTTCAGACAAAAGAACAGTAAAACAAATATGGCAACTTCTTCATTGTCTCAATGGATCTACTCATTTTTCAAAATCAGATTAATCTGATTCATTTTCAGGATTTACCCAAGAGGACCTCTTAAATGATGTAAGCCAGATTACAATCAATGTGGAGGAAACTCTAGGACCCCAGTTTATGATTGGTGCAACAAATTCCTTAGAGTTCTATGGAACCCATAACCAGAATTGCACCACCACACAGTGCTCAGTAATGATAGGTAATCTCCAGGCCCAAGGAGAAAGGTTAGAACAGAAACTCTCTGCACTAAAATCAGAGTCTACACAGTGTTCAAATGGACAAACCAGGTACAAAATAGTGTGCCAGGAAACCCAAACAATACAATACACAAACATGTCAAAGGACCAAAACACAAGAGCCTGTCTGGGCACTCAGACCGTACCAAAACCAACTATTAGAAAAAAATCATTATACACGCAAACATATGCAACCTCACCAATTAAACAAGATGACTCTCTTCTACAGGTATTAGATGGGCAGAGCCAAAATTCAGTTAAAGCACATACTGCTCTAAAGACAACCTCCAATTACCCACAGCATGAAGCTAAATTAAATACAAATACTAAATACAGCAGTAACCTAACTCTCAGTCGGTCTAGTCATGGAAATCAAGAAGTCCAAGCAATGCATCTGAATCCCCCACTTGTCAAAATCAGCAACATAATTAAAGACAGATCTCTTTTCATAGGATCATCAATAATCAAAGGAGTAAGAACAAGAGGATTATATAAAACAGACGTAAAAATCCACAGAGGTGCAACTCTTAATACTATTACAGAAAAAATATTGGAAATGGATATATCACCATATCATACTGTAATTCTTCTCATTGGTGGCAATAATTACAGTAATGGCCAATCTTTAAAGGGCATTGAGAATGATTATGAAAGCTTGTTATATGCCATCAGGTCCTAAAACACAGAGTGTAAAATAATCATCTCAGGTCTACTGCCAAGAACGGATGTACTTCTGACTCCACTAAATGATGCCCTAAGTACGTTGTGTGAAAATTTCCAAATACTCTTTGTTCCGCAATACAGGACCTTCTTCAAAGACAATCGAGTGAACCCAACAATTATACCAGCGAGACCGAATCCACTTGTCCAACAGAGGTACTGCCTTTCTCCTTAAGAATATAGACCAGTACATAAGATTTATAAAAGGGGTTAGGCATGAGTCAGAAAACTGCTTGTATTGTGGAGAGCACAGTCATGTAACACAGAGGTGTCTGAATGGAAAACAGATTCATTACCATGTTTGTAACAAACTAGGATATAAACAAAAGTTGTACACATACCAATAGGTAGAAGGCAATGATGTACAGGTGCCTATGCAACACATATCCAGCAACAAAATGCATTAAAACATGTGTATACTTTTCAATGTAATAATTGTAATTCTATAAACAGGTTTCAGGCAATATCTGATTTGTGTACAAAGTGCAACTTGTTAACATGTAAACAACTATGTGATACTGTTCAAGTTAATTTTCCCTCTGAGGCTCCTCAACTGTCTTCTTGTAGGTATGTAAATCAGTCTCATATTGAACATTCTCATGTATCCACTACATGTGGTCATGGTACAACAGATGGATCTTGTATGTTATCTTCTTCAGTAAATAATCAAGGTGATGAAAACAAATGTCAAGTCTAAAAACAATACATTGCGTACTACCATGTCTGAAAATCAATCCTCTGATCAAAATTGTCACGTCTTTGGCCTCTTCAAAGAGGTCTGCAAGTAATCAACCTAAATATTCAACACATCCTTCCTAAACTGAATGAGATTAAGTTAATATTACAGCAAACTAGATCAGACAATATTCAAGGTCTATGTGAAACCTTTCTTTCTAATGATACTGATGATTTGGCTCTCCAAATACAGTGGTTCAACTTTGAAAGAAAAGACAATAAATCCATGGGGGTGGGGTATTCTTCTCTACGAAGACAGTTCCATTAGTTATAACAGACATGTTGGTCTAGAGACTATTTGGGTAGAGAGTATCTGGATCAAAGTAACTCTTGCCCAATCAAAGCCAATACTTGTTATGTTCAGTTTACAGGCCACCTAGTTCCACAGCTGACTGGATTGATAGATTTGAGGTGCAAATTCAAAAAGCATTATTAAAGGAAGATTTAGAAACTATTTGGTGATTTTAACATTGACTACATGAAAACTCCACCATTAACATGGATAAGTAACTTTGAAACTTACAACTTTACTCAATTAACACCCCAACTAAAGTAACAGAAAAAAGTTCTACTATCACTGATCATGTCTATACTAATAAAACCTGAAAACATAAATGAAATTAATGTGCCAGTGTACGCACTGAGTGACATTACCCAGTCTGTATAACTAGACATGTTCCAAAATCATCTAAAAATGGTCAACACACTGAAATACAATACAGGGACTTTAAACAGTTTGATGAGGAAATGTTCTTAAATGATTTAGTTTGCAAACCCTTCCACTCAGTCTGCAATATAGCTGATGTCAACACTACCTTAGACAAATGGTATTGGATATTCAATGCAGCCTTAGACAAGCATGCCCCAATTAAAACAAAAAGTGTTAAACACCAAATTACACCCAAGGGGATTACCCCAAGATCAATGAGGCTAGGCACCTAAGAGCTAATTTCCACAAGAAAAAAGACATGAATAGCTATAGAAAGTGGAGGAATAAAGCTAAGCACCTGATAGGAAATGCAAAAGAGAACTACAATAAACAGGCTATTGATGAAAGTAAGAGTACCAAGACATTGTGGAAGCATCTACAGACCTGCCAACCCTGACAAGTCCGTCTCAGTAAGGCAGTTGATTTTTCTCCGTAAGATTGACCAGTTTTCAGTAAGGTGTAACAAAATATTAATAACTGCTATTGTAAAGCTGGTAAATGTAAATAAAAGTTTGACGCAGCAGTGATAAACATCATGTTCAACTGAAAAGTTTGTAAAGTACATGTACACTAGTACAGTTGCACAAACTTTAGTTCCAAACCCTATGCAACTCAATGGCTTGTTGCTATCTCTCAACTTGACGTAATTCTTGGAAATTCTTTTTCCATTTCACATGACGACGACAATCATATCTCCTGCCACGAGTCATACTCAAATTGGCACATGATGTCCAATAAACATAATTGTGTCCTTTCCAGCTTTTATTCACAAGGATCTGAATACTGCTTTTTGTTCTTCTGTGTTGATTATTAACACTATTTTAGAAGCTTATTTTCCCTTTTGTCTTCAACGTGCATCGCTTTCTGGATGCCCTTTTTAAAAAAAAATCTATAATCAAAAGTTTGATCATGAAGACGCTTCGCATGAACAAATTGCTGCAGTTTAAAGTGTCTGGGGTGCTGCTGTAAAGTTAGTCTGGTTCCCTGACTAATTTTACTAATTCTAATATGAAACCGGGATCCATATCTGTAATGGAGCAAATTTTTCTGTCAATCTCTGTAGAACACATTTAGTTGGACACGTGTATGATTAATTAGATTTATGGAGTTCTGCGCACGTTTAAATTGCGATAATGCACGGATTGGTACAGTCTCTGTCACGAGTTCAGCGATTTTTGATTAAGGCTACGTTTGTTTAAACTGAACAGAAGGGGTCAATTTCGGATCGGTATGGAAAACTGTCATTTCTGAAAGTTACCAGGAATCAGTTGGGTAATCAAGGTTTGTCAGATGAACAGCATTGTTTCAGCAAGTTCAGGCGGGAAACATATTTCCTCCAGATTGGTCACGCTGTGAATGGGGCGTGGTTTCACATGAAAACTCTCTGTTTAAATGTGCAAAATAGCAAAATTGAAATCAGTCTACACTTTTTTCTGCAAGAGAACAAATGTAAATAGACTCCGAGTGGGTTAAGAAGTAAACTCACTCGTAGAAATCATCCAGGGGAAGCAATTGTCTGGAAAAATTTACAGACACGCTCTGGAAATGAGAGCTTGGAAAAACAAGGTATTTGCAACAATCTTATGTAATTCGTTGATACTACTATGATGCTTTGTTTGATTTATTTCCTTGTATTTGCATAGATTTATTTGTTTAAGTTCGTAGATTTAATTTCTTGATATGGTATACCTGTGTTGAGTTCGTTCATCTGAGTCCGTACAATATTTTTCTTTATATAAACACTGACTTGTTTGAACGTATAGTCTCGTTTATTATAGGAAATTATGTATCTAGAATTTCATGCCTTATTTTAGTCAAGATGCGAGAATCCGTGAGAATTCTCCAACCTATATATGAGTTCACGTATGATAACCATTTGATTGTTGTTATGAATACAGTAGCAAGGAATTTCATTCATTTGTGTAATTGAGACTAGTCTGGAACTAATGCCTCAGTGGGATGTTGAAACAGCCATTTAGTTGACCATTAATTTTGTGAAACTAGGTTGTTACGGTCTGTCATGGCCAGTTAGACTAGATAGCCATAGAATCTGCTTGAAATTAGGATAGAATTTATCTGACATAACGAGGGGGGGGAGGAGGTATTGATCTATTCCCCCTGTATAATGTGACGGAAGATTTAGGTTGCTTATTTTTGTTTTTTTGGAAGGACGAGATAGCTCTGCGTTCTACATCTATGTACTACGTTTTACAAACTCAAAGTGGACCCAGAGTTGGAAGGGGAATAAGAGGCGAGGCACCCTGAGGATTTGGAAAGAAAGCCAAAAGTGAAGAAGACCCAGACTTACAGGCACAAGGAAGTCAAAGTGGAAAAGACCCAGACTTACCAGCACAAGGAAGTCAAAAGGGATAGTCGCTGTGGAATTTGGACTGAATCAAGACCATCAGGTTATGAAACTGTACAAGGCAATGTTTTCGATATATTTCACTGGATCTAATGATGATTTAAATTCTATCGCTTAACAGATCGGCTATTGGTATAATCATTTCTTTGTATTTAAAATTCGTTGAAGAAGTTAATTCAAAAAGAAAGAAGTGTATCTTTCAATTGTAATTGTATTATTACTTTTGTTTATGAACTTTATTGTTAGAAATCTTTGATTAAATTTTGTCTTTATTTGTAACAGGGGCTCGTGTTATTCTGTTCTATATATCTGCTCAGCTCTTTATCTATTCCACCTGTAAATTTCACAATTTCTACTGATATTTACTCGTTCCGGGCAAATTACACCGTCGGCAATCACCTCTAGATAACGATAACCAAACCCAGAGCACCCACCCCAACAAAGCTGGGAGGGGAGTATCCGACAAAGTGGGAGCTCGTCCGGGATCTGAGCATTTGTATTCGAGTAAAAAGGTCTGAGCAAATATAGAACAGAAAATTGATAATTGCAATAGTACTTTTCAAGAAACAGAGATCATAGTGAATCGAATCATTGCCTGCTCATTATTTTTAGATATATATATATATATATGTATTTTGTGCATGCAATTTTCTTGTCATCGGTTTTCATATTGTGATGAAAATAATTTTAAGAGATTGATGCAAATTCCCTTGTTGCTAGGGGTAGTATTCAAAATTCTTGAAGTGGGAACAAATTTTACCTTTGCATTCTCTTGGAAGAGATAGTCAGGACAACCCTGCAGCAGTAAATTTCGCCTTGTTAGTGTGTAAGCGTTACGCGAATTTGGGAGAGAGATATTTCAGTGGGGGGCTGCCTGTTTATTGACTGTTGGTGAAAAGGTTATTCTGGGTTAATTGACTAGGGCCATACTAGAGGTAAGGTAAATACGTGCGGAGCAATCTCATAGTAGGGCAGCAAACCTCAAGTGTAGGTAGAGAAGTTAAGTCTTGTGTTACAGTATAAGTAGTCAAAGATGGCAACAGACAGACAGTTAATAAGGGAATTCCAATCGATTGGAAAAGATGAACTTGGGTACGAAGGGGCCCAGTTAGCTGAATTTGTTGAGCGAAGTGTTCGAGAACATAAGCAACAACTAGCCGAGGAACGAGAGGAAGACAGACAAGCAGCTGAATGAGAGAAAGACAGACAAGTGCAAGCAGCGGAACGAGAGAAAGCAGCGGAACGAGAGCTCGAACTAGCCAGATTGCAGGCCGAAGAGAAAGCCAGAGAACGTGAACATATGTTAGCCATGGTGAGGCTGAGGATCGAAGCCGAGTCCAGAAGGGTTGAAGACTTGAATGAATGTCCAGGACACATGAGTGGGCGATTGGAAGGCAGACGACCAATACAGATCACCATGCCCACGTTCAACGACATGGAAGAAATAATTGACAACTTTTTGTCACAGTTCGAAAAGTTGGCATTGGTTCATCTGCTACCCAAAGACCAGTGGGCTATCAATGTTTCGGCATTCTTACAGGGGGCCGCGAAAGACGTCTACCATAACATGACGCCGGACGAGGTAGATGACTACGACGCTTTGAAGAAAGCGCTACTACGGCACTATGAGCTGTCAGTGGAAACGTTTTGGAAACTCTTTAGAGAAGCGTTGAAAAGAGCTACTGAAACGCACGCACAATTCCATAACCACGTACGTGTATTATTTGATAAATGGATGAAAATGGCTGGTACAGCGCAAATGTATGAAGGCATACGCGAGGAAATTTTGAAGGAGCACGTTTTAAGTATCTACCAGAAAGACTTAATAGTGTTCTTAGCGGAGTGTGAATTCTCAACCTTGGATGATATAAGTGTGATGGCCGAGTGCTATGAGAGTGCACACTCGCGTCCAACCACCTGGGGTGACAGGGACCGACCTGGCATCAGCGAGCATAGGAGGACCACTGAGGTGGCACCCCAAAGACGGAATGGTCAGAATGGTGGGAGGCCAGGGGCCGGGAATCCCAGCCAAGAACATTTCCGTGGGTCGGGGAAGACTCAGGGTGGAGAAGGATACTACAGGGAGGAAAGGTGAGCCGGTGTGTTACAGCTGCAACAGACCAGGCCATGTCGTTAAGGATTGTATAAAGTATCGTCCGACGACGATTAATTCGGTAACTACGAATACTGTTATGGAACAGGAACCAGTGGAGTTGACTAACACAGCGGTAGCTACAGTAAATGGTGAGAGGGCAACCGTACTGTTTAATACTGGTTGTAGTTATCCAGCCTTGGTAGATAGTAGGTATGTCAAGCCTGGGGATTATACAGGCGAGACGGTTGAAGTCCAGTTTGCTAACCGGACGAAAGATTCACTACCGGTTCTTAACATAGACCTTGATTTGCCATATGTAAAGGGGCGAATTCAAGCAGCGTGTTTGTCGGGACTGTCTCATGACGTGATATTAGGGTGTAGGTATGTGCTGCCACAACCTAACCCTATGACGTGTACACATGTGGGGTCTGTTGAGACGAGGGCTATAAAGCGAAGGTCAGGGTCAAAGCCGCTAAGACCCACGACTTCGCCCATAGACAATTTGCTACCTGGTGAGTTGAAGAAACTTCAAAAGGAAGATTTGTCTCTCAACAAGGTACGCAGGTACGCAGAAGAGGGGTCCATACGGAAATCGCCAGACGGCGAGGTGAAGTTCGCGATGAAACACGGTATTTTGTATTGGTACGCCAGGAAAGGGACCAATATGTTTAAACAAGTTGTTGTGCCTATAGTGAAACGAGCAAAAGTGCTTAGGCTGGCACATGAGGGTCTACTTGGAAGCCACATGGGCGTGGCGAAGACCAGAGAGAGGTTGGTGAGGGAATTCTACTGGCCAGGTGTGTATGGGGATGTTAGGAGGTTCTGTTTGTCGTATGACAAGTGTCAGCAGGTGGCACCTAAGACCTCCCATCGCCCAGTGCCACTAGGAACCACCCCACTGATTGACGAACTTTTCTCGATGGTGGTGATGGACCTAATAGGTCCGATAAAGCCGGCGGCAGAAAGCGGTAATCGTTATATACTAACAATAGTAGATTACGCCACCCGGTACCCGGAGGCCGTGGCCTTGAAAACCATTCACTTGGCCATGGCTGAGGCCCTGTTAGGAGTTTGGTCGAGAGTTGGTGTCCCGGATAAGATACTGACTGACCAGGGGACGCAGTTTGTGAGCCAGGTGATGGAAGAGGTAAATAAGTTACTGTCCATTAGACACCTGACAACTAACCCGTATCACCCGCAGTGCAACGGTTTGGTGGAGCGTTTCAATGGAACTTTGAAACAGGCTCTGAAAAAGCTATGTGAAGGTCAACCCAGGGACTGGGATCGATACCTTCCGGCGATACTGTTTGCGTATCGAGAAGTGCCACAGGCTAGTTCACCTTTTGAATTAGTTTATGGGAGGACAGTTAGGGGACCCATGTCTATATTAAAACAGATATGGACGGATGAGCAAGCATCCGAGGAAGTGCGAACAACATACCAGTACGTTGTTGATCTACGCAACAAGCTAGAAGAAGTTTCCAAATTGGCTCAAGAGAATCTCTGCGACGCAAGGGGACGTCAAGCCAAATTTTACAATAAAAAGACGAAGGAACATCACTTCGAGGTGGGTGACAAGGTGTTGTTGTCGCTGCCGCTAGAGCAGAACAAACTTCAAGTCTCGTGGAGGGGACCATTTATGGTAACAGAGAAAAAGGGTGGGCAGAACTACCGTATCCGGGTAGGAGACTAGGAGAAGCTGTACCACGTAAATCTCTTGAAACGTTACCGTGAAAGAGACACCCACAGAGTTCATGGTTGCTACAGTTGTAACTGAAGAACCCGACTACAACGGAGGAGAGGCGGAAGTACTCCCTAGTTGTCCCTCGACGACGGAAGAAACTTATGTCGACGTTGTCCTTGACGGAACGTTAACGTCAGAGCAACGTAAGGAAGTGGAGTCGTTACTCCAAGACTACACAAGCGTCCTGACAGAACGACCTGGCAAGACGGAGTTGGAGGAGTTCACACTAAAGCTGCTGGATGAGAAGCTGGTGAAGTTGAAGTCATGTCCCTTACCCTTTTCGAAACTGGAATCGTTAACACCAGATAGTTCAAAGGTCGACCAACTTGGGAACGCAGTACGACCAACAACTAAGACGGAAGTTCAATCTTTCTTGGGACTAGCAGGGTATTATTGTCGCTATGTTGCAAACTTCAGCGCTATTGCAAGACCATTGACTGACTTGACTCGGAAAAAGGCTCCGATGAAAGTTATATGGACAGACGCATGTGAGCGTGCATTTCAGATGTTAAAAGACAGACTGACATCAGACACAGTAGTGCAACTGCCTGATGTGACATGTGATTTTGTCTCATGTACTGACGCTTGTGATAGAGGTTTAGGGGCAGTACTATTACAAGAGCATGACGGAAATTTATTCCCAGTTGCCTACAGTAGCAGAAAATTGTTGTCTGCAGAATGCAATTATTCAGTCTCTGAGAGAGAATGCTTGGCAATTATCTTTGGGATAACTAAATTCCAACATTACTTATATGGACGAAAATTTATTTTAGAAACTGACCACCAACCACTCGCATATTTAGCTCAAGCTAAGTTGACCAATGGATGATTAATGAGATGGTCATTATTTCTACAACAGTACCAAGTCCAGGTACGGTATATCAAAGGCAAGGAGAATGTAGGGGCTGACTGCTTAAGTAGACTAGGGACATCTGAGGTGAAGGGTTCACGTGAGGACATGGAAGTGTAACGGTTAGATCTCCAAAAATTTGGAGAGTAAAAATCCCTGGTTTTACTCTTAAGGAGGGGGTTATGTAATGGAGCAAATTTTTCTGTCGATCTCTGTAGAACACATTTAGTTGGACACATGTATGATTAATTAGATTTATGGAGTTCTGCGCACGTTTAAATTGCGATAATGCACGGATTGGTACAGTCTCTGTCACGAGTTCAACGATTTTTGATTAAGGCTACGTTTGTTTAAACTGAACAGGAGGGGTCAATTTCGGATCGGTATGGAAAACTGTCATTTCTGAAAGTTACCAGGAATCAGTTGGGTAATCAAGGTGTGTCAGACGAATGGCATTGCTTCAGCAAGTTCAGGCGGGAAACGTATTTCCTCCAGATTGGTCACACTGTGAATGGGGCATGGTTTCAACTGAAAACTCTCTGTTTAAATGTGCAAAATAGCAAATTTGAAATCAGTCTACACTTTTTTCTGCAAGAGAACAAATGTAAATAGACTCCGAGTGGGTTAAGAAGTAAACTCACTCGTAGAAATCATTCAGGGGAAGCAATTGTCTGGAAAAATTGACAGACACGTTCTGGAAGTGAGAGCTTGGAAAAACAAGGTATTTGCAACAATCTTATGTAATTCGTTGATACTACTATGATGCTTTGTTTGATTTATTTCCTTGTATTTGCATGGATTTATTTTAAGTTCGTAGATTTAATTTCTTGATATGGTATACCTGTGTTGAGTTTGTTCATCTGAGTCTGTACAATGATATTTTTCTTGATATAAACACTGACGACTTGTTTGAACGTATAGTCTCGTTTATTATAGGAAATTATGTATCTAGAATTTCATGCCTTATTTTAGTCGAGATGCGAGAATCCGTGAGAATTCTCCAACCTATATATGAGTTCACGTATGATAACCATTTGATTGTTGTTATGAATACAGTAGCAAGGAATTTCATTCATTTGTGTAATTGAGACTAGTCTGGAACTAATGCCTCAGTGGGATGTTGAAACAGCCATTTAGTTGACCATTAATTTTGTGAAACTAGGTTGTTACGGTCTGTCATGGCCAGTTAGACTAGATAGCCATAGAATCTGCTTGAAATTAGGATAGAATTTATCTGACATAACGAGGGGGGGGAGGAGGTATTGATCTATTCCCCCTGTATAATGTGACGGAAGATTTAGGTTGCTTATTTTTGTTTTTTTTTGGAAGGACGAGATAGCTCTGCGTTCTACATCTATGTACTACGTTTTACAAACTCAAAGTGGACCCAGAGTTGGAAGGGGCATAAGAGGCGAGGCACCCTGAGGATTTGGAAAGAAAGCCAAAAGTGAAGAAGACCCAGACTTACAGGCACAAGGAAGTCAAAGTGGAAAAGACCCAGACTTACCAGCACAAGGAAGTCAAAAGGGATAGTCGCTGTGGAATTTGGACTGAATCAAGACCATCAGGTTATGAAACTGTACAAGGCAATGTTTTCGATATATTTCACTGGATCTAATGATGATTTAAATTCTATCGCTTAACAGATCGGCTATTGGTATAATCATTTCTTTGTATTTAAAATTCGTTGAAGAAGTTAATTCAAAAAGAAAGAAGTGTATCTTTCAATCGTAATTGTATTATTACTTTTGTTTAGGAACTTTATTGTTAGAAATCTTTGATTAAATTTTGTCTTTATTTGTAACAGGGGCTCGTGTTATTCTGTTCTATATATCTGCTCAGCTCTTTATCTATTCCACCTGTAAATTTCACAATTTCTACTGATATTTACTCGTTCCGGGCAAATTACACCGTCGGCAGTCACCTCTAGATAACGATAACCAAACCCAGAGCACCCACCCCAACAAAGCTGGGAGGGGAGTATCCGACAAAGTGGGAGCTCGTCCGGGATCTGAGCATTTGTATTCGAGTAAAAAGGTCTGAGCAAATATAGAACAGAAAATTGATAATTGCAATAGTACTTTTCAAGAAACAGAGATCATAGTGAATCGAATCATTGCCTGCTCATTATTTTTAGATATATATATATATATATATATGTATTTTGTGCATGCAATTTTCTTGTCATCGGTTTTCATATTGTGATGAAAATAATTTTAAGAGATTGATGCAAATTCCCTTGTTGCTAGGGGTAGTATTCAAAATTCTTGAAGTGGGAACAAATTTTACCTTTGTATTCTCTTGGAAGAGATAGTCAGGACAACCCTGCAGCAGTAAATTTCGCCTTGTTAGTGTGTAAGCGTTACGCTAATTTGGGAGAGAGACATTTCAGTGGGGGGCTGCCTGTTTATTGACTGTTGGTGAAAAGGTTATTCTGGGTTAATTGACTAGGGCCATACTAGAGGTAAGGTAAATACGTGCGGAGCAATCTCATAGTAGGGCAGCAAACCTCAAGTGTAGGTAGAGAAGTTAAGTCTTGTGTTACAGTATAAGTAGTCAAAGATGGCAACAGACAGACAGTTAATAAGGGAATTCCAATCGATTGGAAAAGATGAACTTGGGTACGAAGGGGCCCAGTTAGCTGAATTTGTTGAGCGAAGTGTTCGAGAACATAAGCAACAACTAGCCGAGGAACGAGAGGAAGACAGACAAGCAGCTGAATGAGAGAAAGACAGACAAGTGCAAGCAGCGGAACGAGAGAAAGCAGCGGAACGAGAGCTCGAACTAGCCAGATTGCAGGCCGAAGAGAAAGCCAGAGAACGTGAACATATGTTAGCCATGGTGAGGCTGAGGATCGAAGCCGAGTCCAGAAGGGTTGAAGACTTGAATGAATGTCCAGGACACATGAGTGGGCGATTGGAAGGCAGACGACCAATACAGATCACCATGCCCACGTTCAACGACATGGAAGAAATAATTGACAACTTTTTGTCACAGTTCGAAAAGTTGGCATTGGTTCATCTGCTACCCAAAGACCAGTGGGCTATCAATGTTTCGGCATTCTTACAGGGGGCCGCGAAAGACGTCTACCATAACATGACGCCGGACGAGGTAGATGACTACGACGCTTTGAAGAAAGCGCTACTACGGCACTATGAGCTGTCAGTGGAAACGTTTTGGAAACTCTTTAGAGAAGCGTTGAAAAGAGCTACTGAAACGCACGCACAATTCCATAACCACGTACGTGTATTATTTGATAAATGGATGAAAATGGCTGGTACCGCGCAAACGTATGAAGGCATACGCGAGGAAATTTTGAAGGAGCACGTTTTAAGTATCTACCAGAAAGACTTAATAGTGTTCTTAGCGGAGTGTGAATTCTCAACCTTGGATGATATAAGCGTGATGGCCGAGCGCTATGAGAGTGCACACTCGCGTCCAACCACCTGGGGTGGCAGGGACCGACCTGGCATCAGCGAGCATAGGAGGACCACTGAGGTGGCACCCCAAAGACGGAATGGTCAGAATGGTGGGAGGCCAGGGGCCGGGAATCCCAGCCAAGAACATTTCCGTGGATCGGGGAAGACTCAGGGTGGAGAAGGATACTACAGGGAGGAAAGGTGAGCCGGTGTGTTACAGCTGCAACAGACCAGGCCATGTCGTTAAGGATTGTATAAAGTATCGTCCGACGACGATTAATTCGGTAACTACGAATACTGTTATGGAACAGGAACCAGTGGAGTTGACTAACACAGCGGTAGCTACAGTAAATGGTGAGAGGGCAACCGTACTGTTTAATACTGGTTGTAGTTATCCAGCCTTGGTAGATAGTAGGTATGTCAAGCCTGGGGATTATACAGGCGAGACGGTTGAAGTCCAGTTTGCTAACCGGACGAAAGATTCACTACCGGTTCTTAACATAGACCTTGATTTGCCATATGTAAAGGGGCGAATTCAAGCAGCGTGTTTGTCGGGACTGTCTCATGACGTGATATTAGGGTGTAGGTATGTGCTGCCACAACCTAACCCTATGACGTGTACACATGTGGGGTCCGTTGAGACGAGGGCTATGAAGCGAAGGTCAGGGTCAAAGCCGCTAAGACCCACGACTTCGCCCATAGACAATTTGCTACCTGGTGAGTTGAAGAAACTTCAAAAGGAAGATTTGTCTCTCAACAAGGTACGCAGGTACGCAGAAGAGGGGTCCATACGGAAATCGCCAGACGGCGAGGTGAAGTTCGCGATGAAACACGGTATTTTGTATTGGTACGCCAGGAAAGGGACCAATATGTTTAAACAAGTTGTTGTGCCTATAGTGAAACGAGCAAAAGTGCTTAGGCTGGCACATGAGGGTCTACTTGGAAGCCACATGGGCGTGGCGAAGACCAGAGAGAGGTTGGTGAGGGAATTCTACTGGCCAGGTGTGTATGGGGATGTTAGGAGGTTCTGTTTGTCATGTGACAAGTGTCAGCAGGTGGCACCTAAGACCTCCCATCGCCCAGTGCCACTAGGAACCACCCCACTGATTGACGAACTTTTCTCGACGGTGGTGATGGACCTAATAGGTCCGATAAAGCCGGCGGCAGAAAGCGGTAATCGTTATATACTAACAATAGTAGATTACGCCACCCGGTACCCGGAGGCCGTGGCCTTGAAAACCATTCACTTGGCCATGGCTGAGGCCCTGTTAGGAGTTTGGTCGAGAGTTGGTGTCCCGGATAAGATACTGACTGACCAGGGGACGCAGTTTGTGAGCCAGGTGATGGAAGAGGTAAATAAGTTACTGTCCATTAGACACCTGACAACTAACCCGTATCACCCGCAGTGCAACGGTTTGGTGGAGCGTTTCAATGGAACTTTGAAACAGGCTCTGAAAAAGCTATGTGAAGGTCAACCCAGGGACTGGGATCGATACCTTCCGGCGATACTGTTTGCGTATCAAGAAGTGCCACAGGCTAGTTCACCTTTTGAATTAGTTTATGGGAGGACAGTTAGGGGACCCATGTCTATATTAAAACAGATATGGACGGATGAGCAAGCATCCGAGGAAGTGCGAACAACATACCAGTACGTTGTTGATCTACGCAACAAGCTAGAAGAAGTTTCCAAATTGGCTCAAGAGAATCTCTGCGACGCAAGGGGACGTCAAGCCAAATTTTACAATAAAAAGACGAAGGAACATCACTTCGAGGTGGGTGACAAGGTGTTGTTGTCGCTGCCGCTAGAGCAGAACAAACTTCAAGTCTCGTGGAGGGGACCATTTATGGTAACAGAGAAAAAGGGTGGGCAGAACTACCGTATCCGGGTAGGAGACTAGGAGAAGCTGTACCACGTAAATCTCTTGAAACATTACCGTGAAAGAGACACCCACAGAGTTCATGGTTGCTACAGTTGTAACTGAAAAACCCGACTACAACGGAGGAGAGGCGGAAGTACTCCCTAGTTGTCCCTCGACGACGGAAGAAACTTATGTCGACGTTGTCCTTGACGGAACGTTAACGTCAGAGCAACGTAAGGAAGTGGAGTCGTTACTCCAAGACTACACAAGCGTCCTGACAGAACGACCTGGCAAGACGGAGTTGGAGGAGTTCACACTAAAGCTGCTGGATGAGAAGCTGGTGAAGTTGAAGTCATGTCCGTTACCCTTTTCGAAACTGGAATCGTTAACACCAGATAGTTCAAAGGTCGACCAACTTGGGAACGCAGTATGACCAACAACTAAGATGGAAGTTCAATCTTTCTTGGGACTAGCAGGGTATTATTGTCGCTATGTTGCAAACTTCAGCGCTATTGCAAGACCATTGACTGACTTGACTCGGAAAAAGGCTCCGATGAAAGTTATATGGACAGATGCATGTGAGCGTGCATTTCAGATGTTAAAAGACAGACTGACATCAGACACAGTAGTGCAACTGCCTGATGTGACATGTGATTTTGTCTCATGTACTGACGCTTGTGATAGAGGTTTAGGGGCAGTACTATTACAAGAGCATGACGGAAATTTATTCCCAGTTGCCTACAGTAGCAGAAAATTGTTGTCTGCAGAATGCAATTATTCAGTCTCTGAGAGAGAATGCTTGGCAATTATCTTTGGGATAACTAAATTCCAACATTACTTATATGGACGAAAATTTATTTTAGAAACTGACCACCAACCACTCACATATTTAGCTCAAGCTAAGTTGACCAATGGATGATTAATGAGATGGTCATTATTTCTACAACAGTACCAAGTCCAGGTACGGTATATCAAAGGCAAGGAGAATGTAGGGGCTGACTGCTTAAGTAGACTAGGGACATCTGAGGTGAAGGGTTCACGTGAGGACATGGAAGTGTAACGGTTAGATCTCCAAAAATTTGGAGAGTAAAAATCCCTGGTTTTACTCTTAAGGAGGGGGTTATGTAATGGAGCAAATTTTTCTGTCGATCTCTGTAGAACACATTTAGTTGGACACATGTATGATTAATTAGATTTATGGAGTTCTGCGCACGTTTAAATTGCAATAATGCACGGATTGGCACAGTCTCTGTCACGAGTTCAACGATTTTTGATTAAGGCTACGTTTGTTTAAACTGAACAGGAGGGGTCAATTTCGGATCGGTATGGAAAACTGTCATTTCTGAAAGTTACCAGGAATCAGTTGGGTAATCAAGGTGTGTCAGACGAATGGCATTGCTTCAGCAAGTTCAGGCGGGAAACGTATTTCCTCCAGATTGGTCACGCTGTGAATGGGGCATGGTTTCAACTGAAAACTCTCTGTTTAAATGTGCAAAATAGCAAATTTGAAATCAGTCTACACTTTTTTCTGCAAGAGAACAAATGTAAATAGACTCCGAGTGGGTTAAGAAGTAAACTCACTCGTAGAAATCATTCAGGGGAAGCAATTGTCTGGAAAAATTGACAGACACGTTCTGGAAGTGAGAGCTTGGAAAAACAAGGTATTTGCAACAATCTTATGTAATTCGTTGATACTACTATGATGCTTTGTTTGATTTATTTCCATGTATTTGCATGGATTTATTTTAAGTTCGTAGATTTAATTTCTTGATATGGTATACCTGTGTTGAGTTTGTTCATCTGAGTCTGTACAATGATATTTTTCTTGATATAAACACTGACGACTTGTTTGAACGTATAGTCTCGGTTATTATAGGAAATTATGTATCTAGAATTTCATGCCTTATTTTAGTCGAGATGCGAGAATCCGTGAGAATTCTCCAACCTATATATGAGTTCACGTATGATAACCATTTGATTGTTGTTATGAATACAGTAGCAAGGAATTTCATTCATTTGTGTAATTGAGACTAGTCTGGAACTAATGCCTCAGTGGGATGTTGAAACAGCCATTTAGTTGACCATTAATTTTGTGAAACTAGGTTGTTACGGTCTGTCATGGCCAGTTAGACTAGATAGCCATAGAATCTGCTTGAAATTAGGATAGAATTTATCTGACATAACGAGGGGGGGGAGGAGGTATTGATCTATTCTCCCTGTATAATGTGACGGAAGATTTAGGTTGCTTATTTTTGTTTTTTTGGAAGGACGAGATAGTTCTGCGTTCTACATCTATGTACTACGTTTTACAAACTCAAAGTGGACCCAGAGTTGGAAGGGGCATAAGAGGCGAGGCACCCTGAGGATTTGGAAAGAAAGCCAAAAGTGAAGAAGACCCAGACTTACAGGCACAAGGAAGTCAAAGTGGAAAAGACCCAGACTTACCAGCACAAGGAAGTCATAAGGGATAGTCGCTGTGGAATTTGGACTGAATCAAGACCATCAGGTTATGAAACTGTACAAGGCAATGTTTTCGATATATTTCACTGGATCTAATGATGATTTAAATTCTATCGCTTAACAGATCGGCTATTGGTATAATCATTTCTTTGTATTTAAAATTCGTTGAAGAAGTTAATTCAAAAAGAAAGAAGTGTATCTTTCAATCGTAATTGTATTATTACTTTTGTTTAGGAACTTTATTGTTAGAAATCTTTGATTAAATTTTGTCTTTATTTGTAACAGGGGCTCGTGTTATTCTGTTCTATATATCTGCTCAGCTCTTTATCTATTCCACCTGTAAATTTCACAATTTCTACTGATATTTACTCGTTCCGGGCAAATTACACCGTCGGCAGTCACCTCTAGATAACGATAACCAAACCCAGAGCACCCACCCCAACAAAGCTGGGAGGGGAGTATCCGACAAAGTGGGAGCTCGTCCGGGATCTGAGCATTTGTATTCGAGTAAAAAGGTCTGAGCAAATATAGAACAGAAAATTGATAATTGCAATAGTACTTTTCAAGAAACAGAGATCATAGTGAATCGAATCATTGCCTGCTCATTATTTTTAGATATATATATATATATATATATATGTATTTTGTGCATGCAATTTTCTTGTCATCGGTTTTCATATTGTGATGAAAATAATTTTAAGAGATTGATGCAAATTCCCTTGTTGCTAGGGGTAGTATTCAAAATTCTTGAAGTGGGAACAAATTTTACCTTTGTATTCTCTTGGAAGAGATAGTCAGGACAACCCTGCAGCAGTAAATTTCGCCTTGTTAGTGTGTAAGCCTTACGCTAATTTGGGAGAGAGACATTTCAGTGGGGGGCTGCCTGTTTATTGACTGTTGGTGAAAAGGTTATTCTGGGTTAATTGACTAGGGCCATACTAGAGGTAAGGTAAATACGTGCGGAGCAATCTCATAGTAGGGCAGCAAACCTCAAGTGTAGGTAGAGAAGTTAAGTCTTGTGTTACAGTATAAGTAGTCAAAGATGGCAACAGACAGACAGTTAATAAGGGAATTCCGATCGATTGGAAAAGATGAACTTGGGTACGAAGGGGCCCAGTTAGCTGAATTTGTTGAGCGAAGTGTTCGAGAACATAAGCAACAACTAGCCGAGGAACGAGAGGAAGACAGACAAGCAGCTGAATGAGAGAAAGACAGACAAGCGCAAGCAGCGGAACGAGAGAAAGCAGCGGAACGAGAGCTCGAACTAGCCAGATTGCAGGCCGAAGAGAAAGCCAGAGAACGTGAACATATGTTAGCCATGGTGAGGCTGAGGATCGAAGCCGAGTCCAGAAGGGTGAAGACTTGAATGAACGTCCAGGACACACGAGTGGGCGATTGGAAGGCAGACGACCAATACAGATCACCATGCCCACGTTCAACGACATGGAAGAAATAATTGACAACTTTTTGTCACAGTTCGAAAAGTTGGCATTGGTTCATCTGCTACCCAAAGACCAGTGGGCTATCAATGTTTCGGCATTCTTACAGGGGGCCGCGAAAGACGTCTACCATAACATGACGCCGGACGAGGTAGATGACTACGACGCTTTGAAGAAAGCGCTACTACGGCACTATGAGCTGTCAGTGGAAACGTTTTGGAAACTCTTTAGAGAAGCGTTGAAAAGAGCTACTGAAACGCACGCACAATTCCATAACCACGTACGTGTATTATTTGATAAATGGATGAAAATGGCTGGTACCGCGCAAACGTATGAAGGCATACGCGAGGAAATTTTGAAGGAGCACGTTTTAAGTATCTACCAGAAAGACTTAATAGTGTTCTTAGCGGAGTGTGAATTCTCAACCTTGGATGATATAAGCGTGATGGCCGAGCGCTATGAGAGTGCACACTCGCGTCCAACCACCTGGGGTGGCAGGGATTGACCTGGCATCAGCGAGCATAGGAGGACCACTGAGGTGGCACCCCAAAGACGGAATGGTCAGAATGGTGGGAGGCCAGGGGCCGGGAATCCCAGCCAAGAACATTTCCGTGGATCGGGGAAGACTCAGGGTGGAGAAGGATACTACAGGGAGGAAAGGTGAGCCGGTGTGTTACAGCTGCAACAGACCAGGCCATGTCGTTAAGGATTGTATAAAGTATCGTCCGACGACGATTAATTCGGTAACTACGAATACTGTTATGGAACAGGAACCAGTGGAGTTGACTAACACAGCGGTAGCTACAGTAAATGGTGAGAGGGCAACCGTACTGTTTAATACTGGTTGTAGTTATCCAGCCTTGGTAGATAGTAGGTATGTCAAGCCTGGGGATTATACAGGCGAGACGGTTGAAGTCCAGTTTGCTAACCGGACGAAAGATTCACTACCGGTTCTTAACATAGACCTTGATTTGCCATATGTAAAGGGGCGAATTCAAGCAGCGTGTTTGTCGGGACTGTCTCATGACGTGATATTAGGGTGTAGGTATGTGCTGCCACAACCTAACCCTATGACGTGTACACATGTGGGGTCCGTTGAGACGAGGGCTATAAAGCGAAGGTCAGGGTCAAAGCCGCTAAGACCCACGACTTCGCCCATAGACAATTTGCTACCTGGTGAGTTGAAGAAACTTCAAAAGGAAGATTTGTCTCTCAACAAGGTACGCAGGTACGCAGAAGAGGGGTCCATACGGAAATCGCCAGACGGCGAGGTGAAGTTCGCGATGAAACACGGTATTTTGTATTGGTACGCCAGGAAAGGGACCAATATGTTTAAACAAGTTGTTGTGCCTATAGTGAAACGAGCAAAAGTGCTTAGGCTGGCACATGAGGGTCTACTTGGAAGCCACATGGGCGTGGCGAAGACCAGAGAGAGGTTGGTGAGGGAATTCTACTGGCCAGGTGTGTATGGGGATGTTAGGAGGTTCTGTTTGTCGTGTGACAAGTGTCAGCAGGTGGCACCTAAGACCTCCCATCGCCCAGTGCCACTAGGAACCACCCCACTGATTGACGAACTTTTCTCGACGGTGGTGATGGACCTAATAGGTCCGATAAAGCCGGCGGCAGAAAGCGGTAATCGTTATATACTAACAATAGTAGATTATGCCACCCGGTACCCGGAGGCAGTGGCCTTGAAAACCATTCACTTGGCCATGGCTGAGGCCCTGTTAGGAGTTTGGTCGAGAGTTGGTGTCCCGGATAAGATACTGACTGACCAGGGGACGCAGTTTGTGAGCCAGGTGATGGAAGAGGTAAATAAGTTACTGTCCATTAGACACCTGACAACTAACCCGTATCACCCGCAGTGCAACGGTTTGGTGGAGCGTTTCAATGGAACTTTGAAACAGGCTCTGAAAAAGCTATGTGAAGGTCAACCCAGGGACCGGGATCGATACCTTCCGGCGATACTGTTTGCGTATCGAGAAGTGCCACAGGCTAGTTCACCTTTTGAATTAGTTTATGGGAGGACAGTTAGGGGACCCATGTCTATATTAAAACAGATATGGACGGATGAGCAAGCATCCGAGGAAGTGCGAACAACATACCAGTACGTTGTTGATCTACGCAACAAGCTAGAAGAAGTTTCCAAATTGGCTCAAGAGAATCTCTGCGACGCAAGGGGACGTCAAGCCAAATTTTACAATAAAAAGACGAAGGAACATCACTTCGAGGTGGGTGACAAGGTGTTGTTGTCGCTGCCGCTAGAGCAGAACAAACTTCAAGTCTCGTGGAGGGGACCATTTATGGTAACAGAGAAAAAGGGTGGGCAGAACTACCGTATCCGGGTAGGAGACTAGGAAAAGCTGTACCACGTAAATCTCTTGAAACGTTACCGTGAAAGAGACACCCACAGAGTTCATGGTTGCTACAGTTGTAACTGAAGAACCCGACTACAACGGAGGAGAGGCGGAAGTACTCCCTAGTTGTCCCTCGACGACGGAAGAAACTTATGTCGACGTTGTCCTTGACGGAACGTTAACGTCAGAGCAACGTAAGGAAGTGGAGTCGTTACTCCAAGACTACACAAGCGTCCTGACAGAACGACCTGGCAAGACGGAGTTGGAGGAGTTCACACTAAAGCTGCTGGATGAGAAGCTGGTGAAGTTGAAGTCATGTCCCTTACCCTTTTCGAAACTGGAATCGTTAACACCAGATAGTTCAAAGGTCGACCAACTTGGGAACGCAGTACGACCAACAACTAAGACGGAAGTTCAATCTTTCTTGGGACTAGCAGGGTATTATTGTCGCTATGTTGCAAACTTCAGCGCTATTGCAAGACCATTGACTGACTTGACTCGGAAAAAGGCTCCGATGAAAGTTATATGGACAGACGCATGTGAGCGTGCATTTCAGATGTTAAAAGACAGACTGACATCAGACACAGTAGTGCAACTGCCTGATGTGACATGTGATTTTGTCTCATGTACTGATGCTTGTGATAGAGGTTTAGGGGCAGTACTATTACAAGAGCATGACGGAAATTTATTCCCAGTTGCCTACAGTAGCAGAAAATTGTTGTCTGCAGAATGCAATTATTCAGTCTCTGAGAGAGAATGCTTGGCAATTATCTTTGGGATAACTAAATTCCAACATTACTTATATGGACGAAAATTTATTTTAGAAACTGACCACCAACCACTCACATATTTAGCTCAAGCTAAGTTGACCAATGGATGATTAATGAGATGGTCATTATTTCTACAACAGTACCAAGTCCAGGTACGGTATATCAAAGGCAAGGAGAATGTAGGGGCTGACTGCTTAAGTAGACTAGGGACATCTGAGGTGAAGGGTTCACGTGAGGACATGGAAGTGTAACGGTTAGATCTCCAAAAATTTGGAGAGTAAAAATCCCTGGTTTTACTCTTAAGGAGGGGGTTATGTAATGGAGCAAATTTTTCTGTCGATCTCTGTAGAACACATTTAGTTGGACACATGTATGATTAATTAGATTTATGGAGTTCTGCACACGTTTAAATTGCGATAATGCACGGATTGGTACAGTCTCTGTCACGAGTTCAACGATTTTTGATTAAGGCTACGTTTGTTTAAACTGAACAGGAGGGGTCAATTTCGGATCGGTATGGAAAACTGTCATTTCTGAAAGTTACCAGGAATCAGTTGGGTAATCAAGGTGTGTCAGACGAATGGCATTGCTTCAGCAAGTTCAGGCGGGAAACGTATTTCCTCCAGATTGGTCACACTGTGAATGGGGCATGGTTTCAACTGAAAACTCTCTGTTTAAATGTGCAAAATAGCAAATTTGAAATCAGTCTACACTTTTTTCTGCAAGAGAACAAATGTAAATAGACTCCGAGTGGGTTAAGAAGTAAACTCACTCGTAGAAATCATTCAGGGGAAGCAATTGTCTGGAAAAATTGACAGACACGTTCTGGAAGTGAGAGCTTGGAAAAACAAGGTATTTGCAACAATCTTATGTAATTCGTTGATACTACTATGATGCTTTGTTTGATTTATTTCCTTGTATTTGCATGGATTTATTTTAAGTTCGTAGATTTAATTTCTTGATATGGTATACCTGTGTTGAGTTTGTTCATCTGAGTCTGTACAATGATATTTTTCTTGATATAAACACTGACGACTTGTTTGAACGTATAGTCTCGGTTATTATAGGAAATTATGTATCTAGAATTTCATGCCTTATTTTAGTCGAGATGCGAGAATCCGTGAGAATTCTCCAACCTATATATGAGTTCACGTATGATAACCATTTGATTGTTGTTATGAATACAGTAGCAAGGAATTTCATTCATTTGTGTAATTGAGACTAGTCTGGAACTAATGCCTCAGTGGGATGTTGAAACAGCCATTTAGTTGACCATTAATTTTGTGAAACTAGGTTGTTACGGTCTGTCATGGCCAGTTAGACTAGATAGCCATAGAATCTGCTTGAAATTAGGATAGAATTTATCTGACATAACGAGGGGGGGGAGGAGGTATTGATCTATTCTCCCTGTATAATGTGACGGAAGATTTAGGTTGCTTATTTTTGTTTTTTTGGAAGGACGAGATAGTTCTGCGTTCTACATCTATGTACTACGTTTTACAAACTCAAAGTGGACCCAGAGTTGGAAGGGGCATAAGAGGCGAGGCACCCTGAGGATTTGGAAAGAAAGCCAAAAGTGAAGAAGACCCAGACTTACAGGCACAAGGAAGTCAAAGTGGAAAAGACCCAGACTTACCAGCACAAGGAAGTCATAAGGGATAGTCGCTGTGGAATTTGGACTGAATCAAGACCATCAGGTTATGAAACTGTACAAGGCAATGTTTTCGATATATTTCACTGGATCTAATGATGATTTAAATTCTATCGCTTAACAGATCGGCTATTGGTATAATCATTTCTTTGTATTTAAAATTCGTTGAAGAAGTTAATTCAAAAAGAAAGAAGTGTATCTTTCAATCGTAATTGTATTATTACTTTTGTTTATGAACTTTATTGTTAGAAATCTTTGATTAAATTTTGTCTTTATTTGTAACAGGGGCTCGTGTTATTCTGTTCTATATATCTGCTCAGCTCTTTATCTATTCCACCTGTAAATTTCACAATTTCTACTGATATTTACTCGTTCCGGGCAAATTACACCGTCGGCAATCACCTCTAGATAACGATAACCAAACCCAGAGCACCCACCCCAACAAAGCTGGGAGGGGAGTATCCGACAAAGTGGGAGCTCGTCCGGGATCTGAGCATTTGTATTCGAGTAAAAAGGTCTGAGCAAATATAGAACAGAAAATTGATAATTGCAATAGTACTTTTCAAGAAACAGAGATCATAGTGAATCGAATCATTGCCTGCTCATTATTTTTAGATATATATATATATATATATATGTATTTTGTGCATGCAATTTTCTTGTCATCGGTTTTCATATTGTGATGAAAATAATTTTAAGAGATTGATGCAAATTCCCTTGTTGCTAGGGGTAGTATTCAAAATTCTTGAAGTGGGAACAAATTTTACCTTTGTATTCTCTTGGAAGAGATAGTCAGGACAACCCTGCAGCAGTAAATTTCGCCTTGTTAGTGTGTAAGCGTTACGCTAATTTGGGAGAGAGACATTTCAGTGGGGGGCTGCCTGTTTATTGACTGTTGGTGAAAAGGTTATTCTGGGTTAATTGACTAGGGCCATACTAGAGGTAAGGTAAATACGTGCGGAGCAATCTCATAGTAGGGCAGCAAACCTCAAGTGTAGGTAGAGAAGTTAAGTCTTGTGTTACAGTATAAGTAGTCAAAGATGGCAACAGACAGACAGTTAATAAGGGAATTCCAATCGATTGGAAAAGATGAACTTGGGTACGAAGGGGCCCAGTTAGCTGAATTTGTTGAGCGAAGTGTTCGAGAACATAAGCAACAACTAGCCGAGGAACGAGAGGAAGACAGACAAGCAGCTGAATGAGAGAAAGACAGACAAGCGCAAGCAGCGGAACGAGAGAAAGCAGCGGAACGAGAGCTCGAACTAACCAGATTGCAGCCCGAAGAGAAAGCCAGAGAACGTGAACATATGTTAGCCATGGTGAGGCTGAGGATCGAAGCCGAGTCCAGAAGGGGTGAAGACTTGAATGAACGTCCAGGACACATGAGTGGGCGATTGGAAGGCAGACGACCAATACAGATCACCATGTCCACGTTCAACGACATGGAAGAAATAATTGACAACTTTTTGTCACAGTTCGAAAAGTTGGCATTGGTTCATCTGCTACCCAAAGACCAGTGGGCTATCAATGTTTCGGCATTCTTACAGGGGGCCGCGAAAGATGTCTACCATAACATGACGCCGGACGAGGTAGATGACTACGACGCTTTGAAGAAAGCGCTACTACGGCACTATGAGCTGTCAGTGGAAACGTTTTGGAAACTCTTTAGAGAAGCGTTGAAAAGAGCTACTGAAACGCACGCACAATTCCATAACCACGTACGTGTATTATTTGATAAATGGATGAAAATGGCTGGTACCGCGCAAACGTATGAAGGCATACGCGAGGAAATTTTGAAGGAGCACGTTTTAAGTATCTACCAGAAAGACTTAATAGTGTTCTTAGCGGAGTGTGAATTCTCAACCTTGGATGATATAAGCGTGATGGCCGAGCGCTATGAGAGTGCACACTCGCGTCCAACCACCTGGGGTGGCAGGGACCGACCTGGCATCAGCGAGCATAGGAGGACCACTGAGGTGGCACCCCAAAGACGGAATGGTCAGAATGGTGGGAGGCCAGGGGCCGGGAATCCCAGCCAAGAACATTTCCGTGGGTCGGGGAAGACTCAGGGTGGAGAAGGATACTACAGGGAGGAAAGGTGAGCCGGTGTGTTACAGCTGCAACAGACCAGGCCATGTCGTTAAGGATTGTATAAAGTATCGTCCGACGACGATTAATTCGGTATCTACGAATACTGTTATGGAACAGGAACCAGTGGAGTTGACTAACACAGCGGTAGCTACAGTAAATGGTGAGAGGGCAACCGTACTGTTTAATACTGGTTGTAGTTATCCAGCCTTGGTAGATAGTAGGTATGTCAAGCCTGGGAATTATACAGGCGAGACAGTTGAAGTCCAGTTTGCTAACCGGACGAAAGATTCACTACCGGTTCTTAACATAGACCTTGATTTGCCATATGTAAAGGGGCGAATTCAAGCAGCGTGTTTGTCGGGACTGTCTCATGACGTGATATTAGGGTGTAGGTATGTGCTGCCACAACCTAACCCTATGACGTGTACACATGTGGGGTCTGTTGAGACGAGGGCTATGAAGCGAAGGTCAGGGTCAAAGCCGCTAAGACCCACGACTTCGCCCATAGACAATTTGCTACCTGGTGAGTTGAAGAAACTTCAAAAGGAAGATTTGTCTCTCAACAAGGTACGCAGGTACGCAGAAGAGGGGTCCATACGGAAATCGCCAGACGGCGAGGTGAAGTTCGCGATGAAACACGGTATTTTGTATTGGTACGCCAGGAAAGGGACCAATATGTTTAAACAAGTTGTTGTGCCTATAGTGAAACGAGCAAAAGTGCTTAGGCTGGCACATGAGGGTCTACTTGGAAGCCACATGGGCGTGGCGAAGACCAGAGAGAGGTTGGTGAGGGAATTCTACTGGCCAGGTGTGTATGGGGATGTTAGGAGGTTCTGTTTGTCGTGTGACAAGTGTCAGCAGGTGGCACCTAAGACCTCCCATCGCCCAGTGCCACTAGGAACCACCCCACTGATTGACGAACTTTTCTCGACGGTGGTGATGGACCTAATAGGTCCGATAAAGCCGGCGGCAGAAAGCGGTAATCGTTATATACTAACAATAGTAGATTACGCCACCCGGTACCCGGAGGCCGTGGCCTTGAAAACCATTCACTTGGCCATGGCTGAGGCCCTGTTAGGAGTTTGGTCGAGAGTTGGTGTCCCGGATAAGATACTGACTGACCAGGGGACGCAGTTTGTGAGCCAGGTGATGGAAGAGGTAAATAAGTTACTGTCCATTAGACACCTGACAACTAACCCGTATCACCCGCAGTGCAACGGTTTGGTGGAGCGTTTCAATGGAACTTTGAAACAGGCTCTGAAAAAGCTATGTGAAGGTCAACCCAGGGACTGGGATCTATACCTTCCGGCGATACTGTTTGCGTATCGAGAAGTGCCACAGGCTAGTTCACCTTTTGAATTAGTTTATGGGAGGACAGTTAGGGGACCCATGTCTATATTAAAACAGATATGGACGGATGAGCAAGCATCCGAGGAAGTGCGAACAACATACCAGTACGTTGTTGATCTACGCAACAAGCTAGAAGAAGTTTCCAAATTGGCTCAAGAGAATCTCTGCGACGCAAGGGGACGTCAAGCCAAATTTTACAATAAAAAGACGAAGGAACATCACTTCGAGGTGGGTGACAAGGTGTTGTTGTTGCTGCCGCTAGAGCAGAACAAACTTCAAGTCTCGTGGAGGGGACCATTTATGGTAACAGAGAAAAAGGGTGGGCAGAACTACCGTATCCGGGTAGGAGACTAGGAGAAGCTGTACCACGTAAATCTCTTGAAACGTTACCGTGAAAGAGACACCCACAGAGTTCATGGTTGCTACAGTTGTAACTGAAAAACCCGACTACAACGGAGGAGAGGCGGAAGTACTCCCTAGTTGTCCCTCGACGACGGAAGAAACTTATGTCGACGTTGTCCTTGACGGAACGTTAACGTCAGAGCAACGTAAGGAAGTGGAGTCGTTACTCCAAGACTACACAAGCGTCCTGACAGAACGACCTGGCAAGACGGAGTTGGAGGAGTTCACACTAAAGCTGCTGGATGAGAAGCTGGTGAAGTTGAAGTCATGTCCGTTACCCTTTTCGAAACTGGAATCGTTAACACCAGATAGTTCAAAGGTCGACCAACTTGGGAACGCAGTACGACCAACAACTAAGACGGAAGTTCAATCTTTCTTGGGACTAGCAGGGTATTATTGTCGCTATGTTGCAAACTTCAGCGCTATTGCAAGACCATTGACTGACTTGACTCGGAAAAAGGCTCCGATGAAAGTTATATGGACAGACGCATGTGAGCGTGCATTTCAGATGTTAAAAGACAGACTGACATCAGACACAGTAGTGCAACTGCCTGATGTGACATGTGATTTTGTCTCATGTACTGACGCTTGTGATAGAGGTTTAGGGGCAGTACTATTACAAGAGCATGATGGAAATTTATTCCCAGTTGCCTACAGTAGCAGAAAATTGTTGTCTGCAGAATGCAATTATTCAGTCTCTGAGAGAGAATGCTTGGCAATTATCTTTGGGATAACTAAATTCCAACATTACTTATATGGACGAAAATTTATTTTAGAAACTGACCACCAACCACTCACATATTTAGCTCAAGCTAAGTTGACCAATGGATGATTAATGAGATGGTCATTATTTCTACAACAGTACCAAGTCCAGGTACGGTATATCAAAGGCAAGGAGAATGTAGGGGCTGACTGCTTAAGTAGACTAGGGACATCTGAGGTGAAGGGTTCACGTGAGGACATGGAAGTGTAACGGTTAGATCTCCAAAAATTTGGAGAGTAAAAATCCCTGGTTTTACTCTTAAGGAGGGGGTTATGTAATGGAGCAAATTTTTCTGTCGATCTCTGTAGAACACATTTAGTTGGACACATGTATGATTAATTAGATTTATGGAGTTCTGCGCACGTTTAAATTGCGATAATGCACGGATTGGTACAGTCTCTGTCACGAGTTCAACGATTTTTGATTAAGGCTACGTTTGTTTAAACTGAACAGGAGGGGTCAATTTCGGATCGGTATGGAAAACTGTCATTTCTGAAAGTTACCAGGAATCAGTTGGGTAATCAAGGTGTGTCAGACGAATGGCATTGCTTCAGCAAGTTCAGGCGGGAAACGTATTTCCTCCAGATTGGTCACACTGTGAATGGGGCATGGTTTCAACTGAAAACTCTCTGTTTAAATGTGCAAAATAGCAAATTTGAAATCAGTCTACACTTTTTTCTGCAAGAGAACAAATGTAAATAGACTCCGAGTGGGTTAAGAAGTAAACTCACTCGTAGAAATCATTCAGGGGAAGCAATTGTCTGGAAAAATTGACAGACACGTTCTGGAAGTGGGAGCTTGGAAAAACAAGGTATTTGCAACAATCTTATGTAATTCGTTGATACTACTATGATGCTTTGTTTGATTTATTTCCTTGTATTTGCATGGATTTATTTTAAGTTCATAGATTTAATTTCTTGATATGGTATACCTGTGTTGAGTTTGTTCATCTGAGTCTGTACAATGATATTTTTCTTGATATAAACACTGACGACTTGTTTGAACGTATAGTCTCGGTTATTATAGGAAATTATGTATCTAGAATTTCATGCCTTATTTTAGTCGAGATGCGAGAATCCGTGAGAATTCTCCAACCTATATATGAGTTCACGTATGATAACCATTTGATTGTTGTTATGAATACAGTAGCAAGGAATTTCATTCATTTGTGTAATTGAGACTAGTCTGGAACTAATGCCTCAGTGGGATGTTGAAACAGCCATTTAGTTGACCATTAATTTTGTGAAACTAGGTTGTTACGGTCTGTCATGGCCAGTTAGACTAGATAGCCATAGAATCTGCTTGAAATTAGGATAGAATTTATCTGACATAACGAGGGGGGGGAGGAGGTATTGATCTATTCCCCCTGTATAATGTGACGGAAGATTTAGGTTGCTTATTTTTGTTTTTTTGGAAGGACGAGATAGCTCTGCGTTCTACATCTATGTACTACGTTTTACAAACTCAAAGTGGACCCAGAGTTGGAAGGGGCATAAGAGGCGAGGCACCCTGAGGATTTGGAAAGAAAGCCAAAAGTGAAGAAGACCCAGACTTACAGGCACAAGGAAGTCAAAGTGGAAAAGACCCAGACTTACCAGCACAAGGAAGTCAAAAGGGATAGTCGCTGTGGAATTTGGACTGAATCAAGACCATCAGGTTATGAAACTGTACAAGGCAATGTTTTCGATATATTTCACTGGATCTAATGATTTAAATTCTATCGCTTAACAGATCGGCTATTGGTATAATCATTTCTTTGTATTTAAAATTCGTTGAAGAAGTTAATTCAAAAAGAAAGAAGTGTATCTTTCAATCGTAATTGTATTATTACTTTTGTTTATGAACTTTATTGTTAGAAATCTTTGATTAAATTTTGTCTTTATTTGTAACAGGGGCTCGTGTTATTCTGTTCTATATATCTGCTCAGCTCTTTATCTATTCCACCTGTAAATTTCACAATTTCTACTGATATTTACTCGTTCCGGGCAAATTACACCGTCGGCAATCACCTCTAGATAACGATAACCAAACCCAGAGCACCCACCCCAACAAAGCTGGGAGGGGAGTATCCGACAAAGTGGGAGCTCGTCCGGGATCTGAGCATTTGTATTCGAGTAAAAAGGTCTGAGCAAATATAGAACAGAAAATTGATAATTGCAATAGTACTTTTCAAGAAACAGAGATCATAGTGAATCGAATCATTGCCTGCTCATTATTTTTAGATATATATATATATATATATATATATATATGTATCTTGTGCATGCAATTTTCTTGTCATCGGTTTTCATATTGTGATGAAAATAATTTTAAGAGATTGATGTAACATTCCCTTGTTGCTAGGGGTAGTATTCAAAATTCTTGAAGTGGGAACAAATTTTACCTTTGTATTCTCTTGGAAGAGATAGTCAGGACAACCCTGCAGCAGTAAATTTCGCCTTGTTAGTGTGTAAGCGTTACGCTAATTTGGGAGAGAGACATTTCAGTGGGGGGCTGCCTGTTTATTGACTGTTGGTGAAAAGGTTATTCTGGGTTAATTGACTAGGGCCATACTAGAGGTAAGGTAAATACGTGCGGAGCAATCTCATAGTAGGGCAGCAAACCTCAAGTGTAGGTAGAGAAGTTAAGTCTTGTGTTACAGTATAAGTAGTCAAAGATGGCAACAGACAGACAGTTAATAAGGGAATTCCGATCGATTGGAAAAGATGAACTTGGGTACGAAGGGGCCCAGTTAGCTGAATTTGTTGAGCGAAGTGTTCGAGAACATAAGCAACAACTAGCCGAGGAACGAGAGGAAGACAGACAAGCAGCTGAATGAGAGAAAGACAGACAAGCGCAAGCAGCGGAACGAGAGAAAGCAGCGGAACGAGAGCTCGAACTAGCCAGATTGCAGGCCGAAGAGAAAGCCAGAGAACGTGAACATATGTTAACCATGGTGAGGCTGAGGATCGAAGCCGAGTCCAGAAGGGGTGAAGACTTGAATGAACGTCCAGGACACATGAGTGGGCGATTGGAAGGCAGACGACCAATACAGATCACCATGTCCACGTTCAACGACATGGAAGAAATAATTGACAACTTTTTGTCACAGTTCGAAAAGTTGGCATTGGTTCATCTGCTACCCAAAGACCAGTGGGCTATCAATGTTTCGGCATTCTTACAGGGGGCCGCGAAAGACGTCTACCATAACATGACGCCGGACGAGGTAGATGACTACGACGCTTTGAAGAAAGCGCTACTACGGCACTATGAGCTGTCAGTGGAAACGTTTTGGAAACTCTTTAGAGAAGCGTTGAAAAGAGCTACTGAAACGCACGCACAATTCCATAACCACGTACGTGTATTATTTGATAAATGGATGAAAATGGCTGGTACCGCGCAAACGTATGAAGGCATACGCGAGGAAATTTTGAAGGAGCACGTTTTAAGTATCTACCAGAAAGACTTAATAGTGTTCTTAGTGGAGTGTGAATTCTCAACCTTGGATGATATAAGCGTGATGGCCGAGCGCTATGAGAGTGCACACTCGCGTCCAACCACCTGGGGTGGCAGGGACTGACCTGGCATCAGCGAGCATAGGAGGACCACTGAGGTGGCACCCCAAAGACGGAATGGTCAGAATGGTGGGAGGCCAGGGGCTGGGAATCCCAGCCAAGAACATTTCCGTGGGTCAGGGAAGACTCAGGGTGGAGAAGGATACTACAGGGAGGAAAGGTGAGCCGGTGTGTTACAGCTGCAACAGACCAGGCCATGTCATTAAGGATTGTATAAAGTATCGTCCGACGACGATTAATTCGGTAACTACGAATACTGTTATGGAACAGGAACCAGTGGAGTTGACTAACACAGCGGTAGCTACAGTAAATGGTGAGAGGGCAACCGTACTGTTTAATACTGGTTGTAGTTATCCAGCCTTGGTAGATAGTAGGTATGTCAAGCCTGGGGATTATACAGGCGAGACGGTTGAAGTCCAGTTTGCTAACCGGACGAAAGATTCACTACCGGTTCATAACATAGACCTTGATTTGCCATATGTAAAGGGGCGAATTCAAGCAGCGTGTTTGTCGGGACTGTCTCATCACGTGATATTAGGGTGTAGGTATGTGCTGCCACAACCTAACCCTATGACGTGTACACATGATGGTCTGTTGAGACGAGGGCTATAAAGCGAAGGTCAGGGTCAATGCCGCTAAGACCCACGACTTCGCCCATAGACAATTTGCTACCTGGTGAGTTGAAGAAACTTCAAAAGGAAGATTTGTCTCTCAACAAGGTACGCAGGTACGCAGAAGAGGGGTCCATTCGGAAATCGCCAGACGGCGAGGTGAAGTTCGCGATGAAACACGGTATTTTGTATTGGTACGCCAGGAAAGGGACCAATATGTTTAAACAAGTTGTTGTGCCTATAGTGAAACGAGCAAAAGTGCTTAGGCTGGCACATGAGGGTCTACTTGGAAGCCACATGGGCGTGGCGAAGACCAGAGAGAGGTTGGTGAGGGAATTCTACTGGCCAGGTGTGTATGGGGATGTTAGGAGGTTCTGTTTGTCGTGTGACAAGTGTCAGCGGGTGGCACCCAAGACCTCCCATTGCCCCGTGCCACTAGGAACCACCCCACTGATTGACGAACCTTTCTCGAGGGTGGCGATGGACCTAGTAGGTCCGATAAAGCCGGCGGCAGAAAGCGGTAATCGTTATATACTAACGATAGTAGATTACGCCACCAAGTACCCGGAGGCCGTGGCCTTGAAAACCATTGACTCAGTCACGGTGGCTGAGGCCCTGTTAGGAGTTTGGTCGAGAGTTGATGTCCTGGACGAGATACTGACTAAACAGGGGACGCAGTTTGTGAGTCAGGTGATGGAAGAGGTAAATAAGTTACTGTCCATTAGACACCTGACAACTACCCCGTATCACTTGCAGTGCAATGGTTTGGTGGAACGTTTCAATGGAACTTTGAAACAGGCTCTGAAGAAGCTCTGTGAAGGTCGACCCAGAGACTGGGATTGATACCTTCCAGCGATACCATTTGCGTATTGAGAATTGCCACAGGCTAGTTTAGGTTTTTCAACTTTTGAATTAGTTTATGGGAGGACAGTTAGGGGACCCATGGCTATATTAAAACAAATATGGACGGATGAGCAAGCATCCGAGGAAGTGCGAACAACATACCAGTACGTTGTTGATCTACACAACAAGCTAGAAGAGGTTTCCAAATTGGCTCAAGAGAATCTCTGCGACGCAAAGGGACGTCAAGCCAAATTTTACAATAGAAGGATGAAGGAACAACACTTTGAAGTGGGTGACAAGGTATTGTTGTTGCTGCCGCTAGAGCACAACAAACTTCAAGTCTCGTGGAGGGGACCATTTATGGTAACAGAGAAGAGGGGTGGGCAGAACTACTGTATCCGGGTAGAAGACAAGGAGAAGCTGTACCACGTAAATCTCTTGAAACGTTACCATGAAAGAGAGACACCCACAGAGTTTGTGGTTGCTACAGTTGTAACTGAAGGACCCGACGACAATGGAGAAGAGGCAGAAGTACTCCCTTTTTGTCCTTTGACGACGGAAGAAACGTACGTCGACGTTGTCCTTGACGGAACGTTAACATCAGAGCAACGTAATGAAGTGGAGTCGTTACTCCAAGATTACGCAAGCGTCCTGACAGAACGACCTGGCAAGACGGAGTTGGAGGAGTTCACACTAAAGCTGCTGGATGAGAAGCCGGTGAAGTTGAAGTCATGTCCGTTACCCCTTTCGAAACTGGAATCGTTAACACCGGATAGTTCAAAGGTCGACCAACTTAGGAACGCAGTATGACCAATGACTAAGATGGAAGTTCGATCTTTCTTGGGACTAGCAGGGTATTATGTTGCAAACTTCAGTGCTACTGCAAGCCCATTGACTGACTTGACTCGGAAAAAGCTCCGACGAAAGTTATATGGACAGACGCATGTGAGCGTGCATTTCAGATGTTAAAAGACAGACTGACGTCAGACGCAGTAGTGAAACTGCCTGATGTGACACGTGATTTTGTCTTACGTACTGATGCTTGTGATAGAGGTTTAGGGGCAGTACTATTACAAGAGCATGACGGAAATTTATTCCCAGTTGCCTACAGTAGCAGAAAATTGTTGCCTGCAGAACGCAATTATTCAGTCTCTGAGAAAGAATGCTTGGCAATTATCTTTGGGATAACTAAATTCCAACGTTACTTATATGGACGAAAATTTATTTTAGAAACTGACCACCAACCACTCGCATATTTAACTCAAGCTAAGTTGACCAATGGACGATTAGTGAGATGGTCATTATTTCTACAACATTACCAAGTCCAGGTACGGTATATTAAAGGCGAGGAGAATGTAGGGGCTGATTGCTTAAGAAGACTAGGGTCGTCTGAGGTGAAGGGTTCACCTGAGGACGTGTAAGCGTATCAGATTAGATCTCCAATAATTTTTAGAGTAAAGATCCCTGATTTTACTTTTAAGGAGGGGTTATGTAATGGGGCAAATTTTTATGTCGATCTCTGTAGAACACATTTAGTTGGACACGTGTACAATTAATTAGATTTATGGGAACCTGCACGAGTTAAATCGCCATAATGCACGGATTGGTACAGTCTCTGTCATGAGTTTAGCGATTTTTGATTAAGGCTACGTTTGTTTAAACTGACCAGGAAAGGGGTCAAATTCTGATCAGTATGAAAAACTGTCATTTCTGAAAGTTAACAGGAATCAGTTGGGTAATCAAGGTTTGTCAGGCGAACTGCATTGTTTTGAGCCTTTGTTCAGGCAGGAACTATATTTCCTCCAGATTGGTCACGCTGTGAATGGGGCGTGGTTTCACATGAAAAACTCTGTTTAAATGTGCAAAATAGCAAAATTGAAATCAGTCTAAGCTTTTTTCTGCAAGAGAACAAATGTAAAATAGACTCCGAGTAATTTAAGAAGTAAATTCACTCGTTAAATCATCCAGGGGAAGCAATTGCCTGGAAAAACTGACAGACACGTTCTAGAAGCGAGAGCTTGGAAAAACAAGGTATTTGCAACAATCTTATGCAATTCATTGATACTACTATGATGCTTTGTCGATTTATTTGCTTGTATTTGCATGGATTTATTTGTTTAAGTTCGTAGATTTAATTTCTTGATATGGTATACCTGTGTTGAGTTCGTTTATCTGAGTCCGTACAATTATATTTTTCTTTATATAAACATTGACGACTTGTTTGAACATATAGTCTCGTTTATTATAGGAAATTATGTATCTAGAATTTCATGCCTTATTTTAGTTGAGATGCGAGAATCCGTGTGAATTCTCCGACCTATATATGAGTTCACGTATGATAACCACTTGATTGTCATTATAAATACCGTAGCGCAAGGAATTTCATTCATTTGTGTAATTGAGACTAGTCTGGAACTAGTTGACCATTAATTTTGTGAAACTAGGTTGTTACGGTCTGTCATGGCCAGTTAGACTAGATAGCCATAGGATCTGTTTGAATTAGGATAGAATGTATCTGACCTAACGAGGGGGGAAGGTATTGATCTATTCCCCCAGTATAATGTGATGAAAGATTTAGGTTGCTTATTGTTGTTATTTTGGAAGGGCGAGATAGCTCCACGTATTACGTATTATGAACCCAAAGTGGACACAGAGTTGAAAGGGGCGTAAGAGGAGAGGCACCTGAGGATTTGGAAAAGAAAGTCAAAAGTGAAGAAGACCCAGACTTACTGGCACAAGGAAGTCCAAACTGGAGAAGACCCAGACTTACCGGCACAAGGAAGTCAAAAGGGATAGTCGCTGTGGAATTTGGACTGAATCAAGACCATCAGGTTATGAAACTGTACAAGGCAATGTTTTCGATATATTTCACTGGATCTAATGATGATTTAAATTCTATCGCTTAACAGATCGGCTATTGGTATAATCATTTCTTTGTATTTAAAATTCGTTGAAGAAGTTAATTCAAAAAGAAAGAAGTGTATCTTTCAATAGTAATTGTATTATTACTTTTGTTTATGAACTTTATTGTTAGAAATCTTTGATTAAATTTTGTCTTTATTTGTAACAGGGGCTCGTGTTATTCTGTTCTATATACCTGCTCAGCTCTTTATCTATTCCACCTGTAAATTTCACAATTTCTACTGATATTTACTCATTCCGGGCAAATTACACTGTTGGCGATCACCTCTAGATAACGATAACCAAACCCAGAACACCCACCCCAACAAAGCTGGGAGGGGAGTATCTGACAATATCAAACACAGGTGAACCAATTATCCAGATTTTTCGGCAACGATCATTTTTCCATAGTTTTTGCTTGTATGCTGCAAGTTCGTAATTTAAGGGTAATTTTCGTAAGACTTATGGCAAAATCATAAGAGTTGGCAGGTCTGCATCTAAAAGAGCTGACCCCACCCAAGAACAGTTGTTTTCCCCCTAGGCTTAAGCAAAATAATGATATAGCAACATCTGTACGAGACATTGTGAAAATGTTCAACAATTCCTTCATAAGCATCTCCAGTAACTGTATTCAGAACCAGATTAATATCCCAATTGAACTTGATGCTCTTCTATCATTTATAAGAGCTAAAATTCCTGATGATAATTATTTTTCAATAGCTAATGTTAGTGAAGCTGATGTTTTTGATATGCTAATTAAGGTGAATATTAATAAATCCTCTGGATTGGATGGTATTGGTCTACGAATTCTTAAAATTGCTGCACCAGTAATAACAAAGTCATTAATGCATATCATAAACTTAAGCATAATGAGTGGTAATTTTCCTGAAACATTGAAATGTGCAAAGGTTACACCTATCTTTAAAAAAGGAGAAAAAGAGGATCCAGGGAATTACACACCAATATCAATTCTACCTGTATTGTCAAAATTATTTGAAAAGCATGTAGCCATTCAGGTCTAAAAAATGTTTGAAACATACTCTCAATTTCATAAAGTGCAATCAGGATTTAGAAAGTACCACTCATGCCAAACAGAACTTACCAAATTAATTGACCTTTGGCTGAAGGAAATGGATAATGGACATATGACTGGGATTGCTTTCTTTGACTTCAAGAAAGCCTTTGATTTTGTTGATCATGAAATTCTGCTGCAAAAGTTGAACTGTTACAGGTTCGACAATCCTCTTAAAACTGGTTTTGATCATACCTAAACCAAAGGTCTCAACAAGTAAGCATTGGCAATATTAGCTCTCAAACTCGCACTATTCATTCAGGGGTCCTTCAAGGCTCAGTTTTAGGCCCTCTCCTCTTCCTGATCTAAATCAATGATCTACCATTAAATAATGAATCCACAAATACAGATTTGTTTGCAAATGATGCAACCTTTTATACATCTAGTTCTGATACTGAAGTTATCCAAATGAGATTAAACTCAGACCTTATTAGAGTCCAAAACTGGGCACAACAAAATAGGATGGTAATTAGTGAAGGTAAAACAAAATGTATGATTTTGGAGACATCACAAAAACTACAAAAGTCAGGGAACACAGAACTATCTCTTGCAATAAATAATCATCCGTTAGAAAATTTCAAACATGAAAAACCTGTAGGTGTGTCCCTAGAAATAATTTATTATGGAATTACCATATTAATAAGCTTTGTAAAACACCGTCATCCAAAATTGCCCTACTCAGCAGAATCAAGAAATATTTACCTATGGAAACTCGCTATCTATACTACAAGTCATATATTCTTCCAACAATGGATTATTGTTCAAATGTATGGGGAAACTGCTAAATCTGAGCTTGACAGGATTTATAAACTTCAGAAACGACCAGCATGCGTAATTTTAGATGCATCTACCGTATTTTATGTAATTTTTCGTACATGAAAAAATAATTATTAATTTCAGTGTACGAAAAATTATATGTAAAATAAATAATTATCATTTGGTGGTACTGACTGTGTACGAAAAATAAAGGGATCGTACCAAAACAAGTTCTACTTTACACACGCTACTCGACAACCTAATGGTACAAACGTACAAAGTAAATGTATGTTTTCTGTCTCATTCTGCTCTCAACTCAAGAATCTAATTACAATAAATCAAAAGTACTGTTGTTATTAGTGAACGAGAGAGAGAGAGAGAGAGAGAGAGAGAGAGGGGATTATGTCTCAGTGTGCAAACTCGTCTGCATTTAGAACATATGTAGCTGTTATGTTGTGTAATATTGGCAAAATGATCAAGATGGTTTGAACATGTATAAGTTATGGGTATTATTTATTGGTAAATTGTACGCAACGATACGACCCCACATCGTCAAGAAATTAAGTGCAGGTTGTATTTTTACTGCAACAATAATCTCATTATCAAATTGAAATAAAAAATAAAGAACTTGAAATCAATGTTTAAGTTAATGCGCGTGAGTGTGCACGCGTGCACATGCATGTGTGTGTGTGCACGCGTGCCAGAGAGATCAATCAAACAAAATTTTTTCAGTGTACAAGACCGTATTTATTCAGTGTAGTTTTTATTTGTAGATTTTGCAAAGAGAAAAAAAGACTATTTTCAGTTACCTGACAAGCGGAATAGTCCTCATGTATTACGACCCTACTATATTCCATTAGGAATAAACACCGCTAAATCAACAGTTCATTCTTGTTTTAATTACAATGTACATTGTCACAACAACCACATGGCTACACAGTGTTATTTACATGGTAATTAAACATGCTTAGCGCTTTGGTTATTCCAGTTGAAACCAGGTTGAGGGCAAGAATCGACTGAAGAGGTCAAATTAGCGAGGCTGCCAGTAGGGAAATAAGGCTCGCCTTAGGGAAATGAAAGTCTGTCAATGTGCTATTGAAGCCATTGTCCATATAGCAGATGTTATATGGACAAGCGATCATATGCATTACTTGTTATTCGATGTTATTCGAACTCGCCAGTAAAGATAATAGTGGGGTATATCATAGAATAGATTTGCAATATAATGTTAATTATATCAAAGTCAAAACAGAACAAGCACTTAAAAGATAGTATATGTATATATACGAATCGATTTAACGGAGTCCGTGACTTTCAAATTTACGATGGAAAATGACATGGTTTTTATATTTTATGTTTGTTTTGTGTGACTAATGGAACAATAAGACTAGTTGACCAATTGTCTGTAGTCTTCACTTTAGCATGTACTGAGATGTTATTTTTGTTGGATAAGACAACATCAAAGGGCTTCTGAACGCGTTTTAAAATGCATGTGGTGTTTTGTTACGTTGACGGACTTATTAAGGAGAACTAATTAACGATAATATTTAAAGGTATGGTCTGTGAAGTCCTTTGTTCATTTGTTAATAAACATCAGTAGATATTGTAATGACAATAACAGTTTATGCACATGGGTGCCCGCAGGATCTTTTGCAAAAGTGGGGGGTCAGCCAGTCACGGCCGGGAGAATTAGTATAGTAAGCAGTCTGAAACTTAAGCTAATATTTACTAAGCATTTTGAACAGAATCTTGTGACATATTTTCAGCTTCATTTGCATGATCAAACTTGTCGGAATATATATATATATATATATATATATATATATATATATATTGCAATATGATTTCCAGGAGGGTCACGTGACCCCCCTTGACCTATGCTGCGGGCGCCCATGCTTATGCATCAATCATTATATTTTCTCACCAACAATTAATCATTAATTTTTGTATAAACAAAATGAGAATATGGTATTTTCAATCCTTTTTTTGCAAACGTAAATCTTCTTAGTGGAAATTTTATGTCCGATAATTTAATAAATTTTTCAAAAACTACAAAGTGTTATGTATGAAAAATTATGATACATTTAAATAATTATTATTCTGATAACTGGATTGTGTACGAAAAATTAAAGGGTACGAAAAAATACATGAAATACGGTATTGATCATCACTCAAAAACATTGTTTACAGAACTCAAATGGTTCACAATATATGACAGGATAGATTTTCACAAGGCAGTTCTTTTATATAAACGTCTACATGGAACAGCAACAGAGTATCTTCAGGACTTATTCAGGCCTTTTTCAACACAATACCAGTTGAGATCAATATCACATGGAAACCTTCTAGCAGCAAAACCGGGAACAGAGCAATTTAAAAACAGCTTCCAATACTCTGGTACAGTTCTGTAAAACAAGCTTCCACTACATGTAAAATCTGCTGAAATTATTAGAGTATTTAAGAGATATCATGAGCATGTATGTGCTTCTAATAGATAACTGAATTTGGTATTTTAATACTAAACATGTTAAAATAAACAGTAATCATTGCTATCTTCATATAATGTGCATTGTTATACTCTCCTTAAGAGGGCCTCAAGGGAGAACAGTCCTTGACTAAGGAGTCACCCTCTATAAATAAAGCATTATTATTATTATTATTATTATTATATGGTGCCAAAGGGTGATGCATTGGCAGCACCAATTTTGTTTTCATAGATGCATAGTGCTTCTCCTGTTGTTGGCTGCGTATCTTTTTTATGCAGAATTTCACATGTGTATATTTTTCCAAACTTTTATATTGTCACACTGTTTAATCACAAGAATGTTTCTGTTTTTTTTCACGCAATAATCCGGTAACTTTTATTGGTCCCCAAAAATCCTCAACAATTTGAATAATACAGCTGTTTTCATATGAAATAACTGTATTCAACATTCAAAATAAAATTTTCTCATGACTAACTGTACAAACTTCTCTGCAATCATGCTGTAAGAAGATACACTTAAATAATTACTGTTGTTAACTGTCATACACTTGGCAACTGAGAAAGACCAATATTCTTTACTGTACTTTTTGGTTAGAAAGTTGTCAAAATGGTGGTATTCTTACTATGTGGAGGAGGGGGTACAGGTTGTGGCATTTTTCCAGGAGCACTGGTTACAACTGGTATGGATAATGGAATAGGTCGTCCCTGATATGGATTTATAAGCTGCTCCGAACCTGGAAAATACAGAAATGAACAATGACACTCGAAATGAACAATGACAGTCACTTCTGCATGCAATACAGAAAGTAGCAAATTACGAAGTTGAAAGATGTGAATCACATTTGTGCATTACAAACTTAAAATACCAACTGCCAAGGCAAATGAAACAAGACAAATATGTATGTAATAGTATTTTATGGTACTCAGCACAAAAGTGGCTATGCAGAAGTAACTAAAGGTCAAGTTAAAAAATTTAAACAAATGCATGAAGATTTATTAAGATAAACCTTTCAAAATAAATGTAAACATTAAGTATAACAAAATAAAATATAAACAACGATCTTAAAATTGTATAAAATGTACATACAATAACAGATAAAAGTAACTCAAGTAAAATCCTTAAAACATGAATAAAATTTGTTGTATAAACTGTATTCCTATAACAAGTCCAAGATTTTCTTGGGTCACATGTCTTTGTACGGTTTCTTGAAGCAGCTCATGTCAGAATACTTCTGTCACACAGGGTGGAAAATTGACATACTTGACAAAAATGTGTTCCACTGTCAATGGACACCGACTTGGTATGCATTCCAGCTGAAGTTCACCTTTCAGGAAGTATGCACGAGTTAGGTATACATGTCCCATATATGAATGGCACAATACCACCTCTCATCTTTCCAGTTTGTTCTATATGAGGAAATGCCACTCATTATTTAATAGTGGGTTTGATGTTCTCAGTTTGTGGGTGGGTTTTTATTCTACAAAATTTTGACAAGCATGACAAACATGCCAATTTATACAATATTTAAAGACAGTAATATCAAATATTCCATTCAAAAATGGGTGAGCACAGGGCACCTTTAACTGCCCTTTGATTACCCTTTATAACAATGCGACCAGGCAGCCAATAGTAGTGACTATTTTTCCAGATTGAGTACATCATGTTTAAATAGCAGCAATAGCTTACCCATAGCTATTGTTTGCCTTTCTTTTTTGTGCTGATAAAATGCACCATCTGTTTGATGTGCATACATCCTCCCTTTCAATGAAGAATTATCAGTATGATGCAATTCCTCATGCAACTCACCTTGTCCTTAGTATGTTATGTGCAAAACAAGCACAGATAGTTCATCTTTTTCATAGACGACTATTACATCAGAACATCAGAGCAGGGTGGGAAGAGGGCATTTTAAAACAGTAAGTGTATCTAACCCCTGCGGGTGTACATGAAGTAACCCCAAGTCCCTGGAGGAACTGAAACCGGAGGGAAAAGGTTACCATGTAAATGTACAATTAAAAATCTGAACCTGTCTTGCCCATTTCTGGGCTTAGTTTAAGCTCACCTGTATTTGATGTTCAATAGTAAGCAAGCTCTCTGATCTATGGCAGATCAATAAATCGTCAAAAGAACCGACACCCCAATGGTCTGACAAGTTCTTGTAAAATAAAACAAGTCACCCAATTACAAATACTACCGCAAGTATCTATTGCAAACTAAATGTAAAGATTCTATTTGACAGACACCCCCATGAGAATCACTTCCAGCTGTTTGATAGAAAGTGGATGTACCTGAATTTAACTGCATTTCAACAGGACTAGATGATGCACCGACATCTCTGCATTAAAGCGAAAGGTGTTAATTTTAGGATTACACCTACCACATCTTATCTAATATAGTGGGAAGTCATTCTATCACATTATATATATATATATATATATAAAATATGACTCAAATGTAGTAAGTCATGGGTTCAAACCCCAGCTGAGTCTTAACAAAGACTTATAAAAATGGTACCAACAGCTGCCTCGCTAGGTGCTCAGCATTACGAAGTCAGTGTTAGGACTGGTTGGCCTGGTGTCAGGACAATGTTACAGGGTGGGACATGATGTTACATGTCTGTGGCATAATTGAAAAGTTTATAAATCTACATTAAAAATCTCAATCACACACACGTATATGTTAACCACCCAGTTGCCATGGAAATACCACTGTTGTAGGGAGCAGTCATAGGTAGGAAGCAGTTGGAAACAAGTTTTCCATGTTTGCAATGGCAAACACAAATGTTAGGTGAGCTAATTCAGTTAAAAACCTGACAGCATGTGCTAGGAAACACTCCTACCGAATTTTATCAAAACCGACTTGCCTTTTTTTAATAAGCAAAAAATCGATTCTCCATCTGGTTAGTAAGGAAGTCACAAAGTTGCCTTGTCAGCCATACAGAACTGAATTTTGATGGAGCACAACCTAACAAATGTTCCAAACAAGTTTGATTGAAACTGGCCAGGCCATTTGGAAAAAAAGTAAAAAAATAGTGTTTTTCCACATTGTTCCTATGGACTCCACACTACTGCTATTCAAACAACCCCAAACAAAACTTTGATAAAACAGTTCTAACATAGTTTAATCAAAATTATTTCTGTATTTCTAAAAAATAAAAACCCAAAACATTGAAAACAGGTTTTCCAACAAGTTGCTAAGGAAGCCACATCAGCAATGGGGGTGGGTGGGGAACAAGACACAATTCTGACAGCATGTCCTATGAAACATTCCTTCCAAGTATGATCACAATTGGCTCAGGCATTTTCAGAAGATTAAATCAGACTTTCCATCTTATTGCTTTGGAAGTCACATCATTGCTAGAAGAGCCACTTTAAAAGTAATTTTAATGGAGTACGTCTAAGTTTATCTCATATGGCCAAGCAGTTTTACATGTAAAAATTACAGCAAATGTGCACAGATGTTTTGCCAATGGACACAGGGCCATGCCACAATCTTACATGGCCTTCAATCAAGTGAGCTTAAAAAAAAAAATGGCTTTGATTGGAAATTTTTTTTAAAAAAAATACAGTAATAGCTTTCACACTGTCTCCTTTAACAAAGTCAAGTAGAATTAAAATTTTGTTTTTACAATATGGCTAGAGAATTAAATTTTCTAGAACACGTGTGTTTTTAGATGACCAAAAAAAGGATACTGTTTGTCAAAGACATACAAGTAAATTATTCAAGAATGAACAAATTTTGAAACAATACAATCAACAAACCATCTAGTGGAATTCCAAGCTGTGCAAGAGTGCATTCTGCAGCGATTATCTTGGCTTCGTCAATGGACTTGCTCAGCTTGTTGGGCTGGAATGGGGTAGATGGCATGGCAGGAATAGTTACCTGTAATGAACATAGAGGAATAGTTTATGTATCAAGAACAATGCAAAACTCAGTCTGCCTGTACCAATATGAAAACCCACATTTGTAAACATCACTGGAACCACCCTGAAAAGGTCACTTTTGGAACAAAAAAATAATTTGGCCATGGAGGTGATCAATTTAGACAGGTTAGGTTTGTACTAGAATTGTGCATTGGGAACCCAAACAAGTTGCTTATCTGGGATGGATGCCAGCTTACTGAGGGGATTATATGGGGAAGTTTCAATGTATTTAATTTGGAGTGCTTATTAAGCTTAATACTCTATTTCCATAACATATCGGTAACCTAATTTACATGAAATGAGTAAGAAAATTTACCAAAATTTTATCATGTACAATTTAAATTAATTAGCCTAGACGTCCCAGTGGAATGTTTCTCTGGCAAATTTTAAGCAAAATTTGAAAATATAAATCATTAATACACTGAAAATGTAATTTAAATTCTAAAAATATCAGGATATAGCCAGCAATGCAGGATGAACCATAACTAAACAGCCACAAGTACCTGTATTTATTCATTCTATGCTGTCAATATTATTCAAGGTAAAATCGGAGCTGCCCAAGTATCATCCAAGACATTCTAGGTAAACCAATTCAACTCTATTGATGTGATGAGTCAATATCTCCCAAGTGCAAATACATTGCATTTTGCACTGATAACTATTTTGACTTAAAATTTACAAAAAGTGATGCACAAAAGTTCTCCCTCTTCCGCCTATAAAGAAACACTTTCATTCTAGGGAACTTTGCAGCCCTAATGAAATAGGTATCAAGACATGTAAATAGCTATAGAACAGTAAAAAAGTTATTGTCAGCCTCAACTAGAATTCCTTGCCTTGAATTGGAGAGAAAAATAGGCTTCTCTCAAAGTATTCTTTAGATGTGATGGATTGGGGGAGGGGCGGCATTACTAGAATAAGCTAGTGGTTGAGCATGCAAAAATTAGCATTTTCACCCTTGCGCTTGCATGAGAGGTGCTCTTTAAAAAGAAACAAAATCAAGTGACACAGGTCACACAAAACAAGCTGTCACTCTTCACAAGTCACTATTTTTGTGGCTATAACATGTTCAGCCTCTGGCTTACTCCAATAATAACCCCCATCTACCGCATCTAAAATATGCTTGGATGGGGGCATTATTATTTATAGCAAGCCTTTAGCTTTTCATGTATAAATTGGCATGTTTAAAGAAAGCCTACAAAAATGTTAAAATTCAAGTCATTACATTCTTAAAACTGTTTGTACAAAGTACTTATCTGAATTTACATCACATAAGTAGAATTATGTCATATTATTTTGTTTCTCTTTAAAGAGCACCTCTCATGCAAAGCAACTGGGTGAAAATGCTGAGCTGTACATGCCAAATCTTATGAAAAATAATGGCATTTATACACAAAAGTGAAACATTGTAAATAAAATTACAAATAAATCTCTCTACATTAACCACCACAATTAATGACCAGAGAACTGTGAAAAATAATGATGACAAAGGTAAGACTAGAATTTTACGAGTTTCTGCAAGAGCTTGTAAAATTCCTATCCATGTGTGTGTGTGTGCGTGTGTGTGTGTGGATATCTGACCTTGAAGAGGAAGAGCTGCATATCTCCACTCCCATCCCTTGTTATGGTGGAGTGTAGCTGGTAACTGGGTCCACCCCAACCATTTCTCTGACACACTTCTTCCAAGACCTGACATATAGCAAAAGCTTCTATTGAAATTTGTTCCATCACCTCAATTATGCAAAATGAAAAAAATCTAAAAGGCACATGATAAAGTAGGGGTTTTTTTTAAGTGTGTGTGTGCAAAATGAATCTTAAATCTTGTACCTGTTGAAAGAATCCATAAAGAATTCCAGAACACATAATTAAGCATACCCTAAACAGTTAAGAGTGGAGCTCTCCATTCCACTCTAATTTCAAAGTGGATTTCCCATGGGCTCATCAGTATGCACACCATGGATGTGGAATCCAAGTCCACTGTTTTTCAACTGGATATAAACTACAGGATATAGAGCAGTGCATGAAATAATCTAATCCAGGGGTCGGCAAACTATTTTACATAGCATGCCACTTTTTTCTGGATTAATTACAAAATGAACGAGCATGTGCCACCAGTAAGAAACCAACACTTAAAATTGATATTTTTTGTCTGCCTTTTGCATGCCACACAAAACCTCTCGACATGCCACCTTGTGGCGTGTGCCATAGGTTGCTGACCCCTGATGTAATCAAACTACATTGTAGACCTCCACTAAACTTTGTGGATGACTTGCACTTGGAGTAATCAACTATGGGGTCAAAAGTAAAGTTCACTGTTACTCGAAATTAACAAATGGTTTCTGCACAAAAATTTCAGTTCTCAACTGTCAAACTTTACCAATGTTTGTCAATGGCTTGCACATTTGGTAAGAAATAAGCATGTTAATAATGTTGTGAAGTTTGTTCTAAATGAGCTTTTGGTTTTGTCAAACATTTATGGTTTGGCAACTCTTGCATAGTGATAACTGCATTAACTAAAGCCACATCAAAGCATAACCAAGAGATAATTCCACCCTTTTGAAGCATGTGGAGTATTGCAACCTTTTGTGGTCTGCCAGATCAATTCGAAACATGTACTTGTGCATTTAGGAGACAGTTGAAACTGGAACTTTCTTGCGTTAAACTAAGCCATAACTTGTTCATACATAACATTTTTTGGGGACCTTCTAAGTACACCGTTCCCTCATTTTAGAGTGCCTGGATTACTTGCAAACTTGCTTATAATGTGGGGAAAAGTATGAATCTTCAAAAAAAATTCCCCTAAAGTAGACCCCAATTTATTGAACAAAAATAAAATTACCCCAATTTACTGAACATAAATAAAATTGCTATCAAAATTAGTAAATGAAACAATTATATATCACTTGTTTTATCATCAAAACAGTAGTTAGCCTCTGGAAATTTGACTCAACATCATGAAATTGATAACTTGAAGCAAGTGATATATATTGTTATACTGTAAATAGCAACATACAATGAAATATTGATAATTAAAATTCTGGCAATGTCTACTAGTGACAAACTTTAAGAAATAAAATACCACTTAAACAAGTCTTGTAAAGAGAAATTTGTGTTTCAATTTTATCTTTTAATTCGGTTTTAATGTAATCATCATAAAAGCAGCATGCAGCATTCCCTCTTGTATTCAAATGTGAAAAATAACTTGTCCCCAACTAGCAGAAGTGTTTGTTGCATTGATACAATCAATTAAAAGTAGAGCTGCTTTGTATTATCACCCTAATCATGTCTTTTGTATCAGATCAATGAGCAGAATGAAGAGTTAATGAGCATAACAATCATATCTGCACAAGAACTAGTGGTTGTGATTGTGCATCAAGTCAATTAATTTCAACTGACAAACACCGTTTAAGACATTATACAAGTAATATAACTAAAGTATCTAACATGAATCAATGGTTTATCCTACTCATTTGCAAATGTGATCAAGAATAGCAACAGAACCAAGTGAAAGGCATACTCAGTGCATGAAAAGCTTAGTTTCACAAATAGGGTTCGTTCTGGAGAAGCAAGTTCTAAAGTTTGAAGTGTACTTGACATTCCCAAATAAGAACTCAAGAGGCTTGCTCAATGATGAATAGAATTTTCATTATTCCTTGCAATGAATATATTCAACTCAAAAGTTTTACCAACAGAACTGCAACAACCCAAAATTTGTTTTGACATTGTTATTGGTTGAAATAAATATCCATTAGAAAAGAAAAACAATTTTGCTTTGTTCTGAATCAAAAATAATACTAGAACACAGCCACTTTTGCATATAAAAAAAATCACTGATAAACTGTATTTTCACTTGTACACATTGTACATGTTTAAACCTCTTGGAGTAAGGTTTTTAGTGATCTTTCAATAACTGGTCATTTTGAAAATAAAGGTAATTTATCTTGTGAAGCAAACAACTTCAAGAGAAAAAAAAATACTTATTTACAATTATTCTCAATATGAAAATAAAAGAAGTATTTAACCATTTAACCTGCCTTCCCCCCCCCATCTTCCCACTGTTGGTGTCCATCCCTTTCTTATTTTTTTCAGAGGCCACATGTAACTTGAACACTTGCTTATGCTGTGGTCTAGTTTTTGGACCCTATTATGTAAAAGTCAGCAAGTAAGTGATGTCACACCACTTAGACTGCCTTCTGACGTCATCACACCGACATCCCAAGTCTTTAATTTTGCTAAATTCACTACCTCTGGCATTCCCTCTTGATCTGCACATACTGTCCCCATGCAACAGATTTTATCTTTTGAAGGAACTGGAAGAATGCTGGACTTTTAAGAGAAAAAAATATTGTCCATGACACAAGACTTCCCTTAGATTCTGCCAGTAAAGTCCTCTCAACATAGGTACCAAGGTGTTTAGTCTGGTCTATTTGTCTTCCTGTATAAATATGGAACTTGTCCACATAGACTCTGTGTGGATCAGCCCATTCCCAAATGTTTGATTTAGCTAATAACTGGAAAATACTGCTTAAAGGACACTCATCATTTAACAGCGATGGTTATGTCTAATGAAAACCTGAATGCAGAGAACAAGTAATGGAATTTATCCAGAAATTACATGAACAAATTTGAAAATTCCTAAAGCCTGGCTGTTGATTCTAAGCAGGCCCAGCCCTAGGGCAAGGCGAATGAGGCAACCGCCTTGGGCCCTGTGCTTCTCCGCAATTCAATGTTTTTGCTTGGGGCCCAGCGCTCATCACTTGCTGCCTTGGGCCCTGCACATCCTAGGGCCAGGCCTGATTCTAAGAGCTAGAAATCAGGAAAATCTGGAAACCTTGCATCTATGCACATCATACTCCCATGAAGATTCTCCTTCATGCGTTATGATGTATACTGCAAAAAAAAGCACTACTTTTAAATTATTAAAGAACGAAACAAAAATAGCAGGGTTTCAGCATTTGAAAGTGTGATCTTGAATGTTTGGAAATATACTGAATTAGTTTGTTGTAAAATTTTGAAGAATGGTGGCTTGTCATGTCTTTACAATAATTGCCTCAAAGAAACAATGCTAAGCATGGCCAACGACAATAATCAAACAATTTTGTTTTAATTGTATAAATATTGCATGTACTGGACCAAGTTACTACCATTACAACTACCAATTTGTGATTAATATTTTAAAGTCAAAAATTTGAACCCAATTTAAATTTTCAACTGAGGATTTTATGTGCTACAACATGTGGGGACAAAAATCTTTGTTTCAGGAAAATGCAAGCTCATGCATTGAAAGTGCATGTTTTGTTTCACATGTATTGATTGTACATGTTTTGCTTCACATGTACTTGTTGTGTTACTGTCTTGGCCTAGCGCTTTTTTTGTTAATTTACACTTCCACTGTCATTGTATTTATATTACTAAATGCCAAACTGCATAAGTTGTTGGTCAACTGCAAGTTAACAACTTGAGTTTGATCCTGTTGATGCATTTGCCATTTTCAATGTATCTTTATTGAAATGAAATGATGAAAATTCAGGACAAGATCATTTAACAGACCACATATTTTGGCAAGAAATTGTTATTTTTTTAAAATTATTATTTTGATGAGAACTATATGGGTAGACACATACCTTGTTATCAGCCTTTGTTGGTGGACAAGCGAGTTGGCTAATGCAAATTTTCTATTGATAGTATATAACATAGGTTTATGCATTATCAAATCTGGCATCACTTTTAAATGCATGCATGTTATGGAACTGGGCACCATAAATGTTCCACTGAGATGGGAAATATGCGGTGAATTTTTGCTGGGCTATATTTGCAAGCATTGTATGTTAATTGTGGGATATTCTAGCTGCATATGCAGCTTCCTATTCTATTTCTGTGTCAAGCATCAGATCAACACTTGTTGCTTTTACAAATCTATATCCTGTGCAACTACTACCTGATAGCTAGTGCATATACCACTCAATTTCCACTGCATTTCCATTTTGGCTAACACCGCAACCAGAGACCACCAACCTGGTGCAGGATAACCACTTTTCCTCTCTTCCTGACCAGGTAAAAATTGATTGTGCCAGGGAAAATGTTACCGCTTACTCGTCCCTGATCAAGAAAATGCACAGTCAAACCTTGAGAATAAATGTCAGCATTTGCCAAATTTAACAAGCAGCCAAGGTCCATATTGACTGGCACTGAGTGCACACCAATTACTGATTACTTTTATTATTCTGCTTACTTGTTCTCAAGTCTAGAACATGTCACATGAAACCTACTTTGTTTTTTTAACAGGTACCCAACACAAACTCAATATTACAATGGGTCCACATCATGAAAATATTATGTTCAGAGTGATGACAGCAGGTTTAAAACCCTTGTAGAACATGGCCATTTCTATACAATAAAATTATTAGATACAATGTCTGAATACTAAATTGAGAAATTGCAGTTTCACACCTTGCCCTTGATTTTTTAATGATCTTTGCATTTACAAGTGACACTTCTTGGCAATCTAGGCATCACTTCAATTTGGAAAGACTTTCCTTTTCAAAAAGCTATCACACATCTTTAGTTCGACCAGTGACAAGTTTAGAGCCAAACAATGTCTAACATTGTTTAATTTTCATCTGGTCAGTGTTATGCTTGCCCAAGGTCATGGGTATTTTTAAGATTGTGCAGTTTTATTGATACACTGTCACGCCAAAGAGAAGACGCCAACAGATACACCTACATGTAATTACTTATCATGAAAAAAAATATTGCTAACTCGCATTATAAAGAAGTATTTTAAGTGTCTCCACCAATTTCCATGATCTTCCACACTATGCTTTTGTAATATATTCATAAAGCACTTAATGTCAAAACAGCCAATTGATCGTGATTTACTTGGGGTCATGATATGGTATAACCTTCTAATTCTTTTGGCCAATCTGGAATCATCCCATTGTGAGGCAATTTTGGAGCTTTCTCTAGAAATGACTGAAATGAAAATTGCTGGGATGCTTGGAATTCTTCTTTCAAATACAGGCAACATTTTTCATAAAAGAATTACATACTGACAGAAATATCTAACGATGTCTTTGTTTTGGTATGACAATGAGTCAATAAAGCTGCTAAATCTTGAAAATATTGGTGACCTTGGACAAACGTAACAGTTTGACCACACAAATGCACAAAATGTTTACGCTACAGTAGCTGGCTCTTAACTTCCTGCACATCAAGCTCAAAAAGATTGACAGCTTGTTGAAAAGTACAACTTCTCCACATTAAAATGATGCCTAGATTATTGAAAAGTAAAGGTAATACAAAAACAATAATACAAATAAAGGGCTTGTGTGCAATGTAGCTTTCGTGGACAGCTTGCTACTACTGCACTGATTTGCTTTTCCAACACAATTGTCACCAGTCCAAGCCAATGATTCTCTCCTCCAAACAGCACAGGACGGCCAGAATCCCAGCGTGACTCACAAAATGCGGCCCAACATAATGAATACCATCCAATCACACAAGATTCTCCACTTTGCATTGTAAACCCTGGAAGCAGATTGCTTCCTAGCCTGGACAATTTAGTTGGTTGTTCATGCTCAAAAATTGGCCCTGACAAAATGATTACTTGAGATGAGCCAAGTGTGAAGATAAGAGATCATCTATGGGTTGTGGTGGAGGAGAAATCCCCCGTGCTGTGACAGTAGGTCCCTCCTCTGTGGACTCATCTACAAACAGGTTGAGTAGGTCTTTGAACCATAACTGCTGAAGCCACAGGGTGGTAACCAGGATGAGACAAGCAGTGGAGATGTAGACTTGGTGCAGCATTTGCAGAATTATTTTGAAAGGTGGGAAGGCAGACTCTGAAAATTATCTCCTTTGAGGCTACCAATATGAGAATGTTTTCTGACTTCCATGCAAACTGAAGAGCATGTGTACCTACCAGACATCCAAGATATGCTACAACTGATGTGTTTGTATGGGGTGACTATAACACAATGATGCCTTATGAGGTTGACACACAACTGTAAGGCTAGGAACATTCCCTGCATTTCCACTTGTTTATATGAGGGGTTACCTCTTCCTGGAACCAAAGTTCTTGAAGGACTATGTCTTCTGGCTCATTCCAAATCTTATACATGAGTTTAGAGAAAGAAGTGGGGTTGGGGTGTGGGGGTGTGAATGGGACTTCAGTCAGAAACTGGTCCAGATTTAGCCACCAATGCAGGTGGTGTGGAAACTGGATTCCATAGAGATCTGAGCTGAAAGAGGGTCCTTGTGCAGTCTCCAGTTTGTTATAAGCAGGAAATAAAGTAGGTACAAGTAAAGTGTCACTATGTAAACCAAGTCCATATCAGAGTTCACAATTTACAGGAAAGAGGGGGAAAGGCAAGCTGACAAGGTTTTGGCCGGAAGGGCTAGGATTCATCCCCATAGCCAACAGAGGAACATGTCTTTCAGAAGAGAATCTCTGAGGATGCTGTGCATCAACCATACTGGAGAGAAGATGGAGATGTGAAGGTACACACTCTAAAGATTGATGGAAACAGGATAGTTGAAGGTCCTTATGGCAGTCTGACTGTGGCTGCAGTCTCCATCTTGAGGCATTTTTTCTCAAGAAATCTGTTCAAGGAAGTTAGGTCAAGTATGGGCCAAAACTTTCTGCCTCATTTTGACATCAGAAAACTCAAAGAATAGAAGGCTCAATTCTGGTCATTTTCCACCATCTCAACTGCACCCTTCAGCAGATGGGGGTGCACCCCTTGCCCTAACTGCCTGGTGAATTCTTGTACCTGGGAAATGTTGTGTGTAAGCTCTTGGACCATCCTGAAAGTGTGTGTGTTTGTGTGTGTCTGTGTGTGTGTGATGGGACTAACAATACTAAGTGGACCTCCTAGGAGAATGGAATTGCTGTTCTCATTTATATAGTCTATGAGGTGAGGGTGGCTACCCTCATCTGCACTGGCACAGGCTAAAGAGAATAGAGCAGATCAAACACCTGTCACATCTGTCCTACCTTGAAATCAAGGAAGGGACATACATGGCACCATGGGTGGCGGAAGAGAGGGGGAGGAATACTACTCACTAGAAAGGAGGAGGGGGCACCACATCCTACAGCAATTTGAAGAGAACATGGGGTGGGGATCATGAGCCAATATCTCTGGGTATGCCAGGCCAGCATCATGCAGTGCTAAAAATACTATGACACCATCTTGGTCCTAACTTGGTATAAATTAAAGAAAAAAATCAACTTTAAACAAGAGTACTTTGAATGGTACATTAAACCCACCCATCTTTAATAATCAATTTAGTTGCTAGTAGTGTATGGTTGACTTGAGATTACTCACCAACAGGTCTCCCTGACCTCATCTTCTGGTCAAGGTCTGTAGTACAAAAAAACTTGTTTACTAAACTTGCCATGACCTTTACCTTTGGACCCAAAAATCATTATGTTTCTTTTTATCAATGTGAAATCTATCCAAAGTCTGGTCAAGGTATGTATTTGAGAAGAAACATTATTGTGCAAGTCATAATGGTCTTGACCTCTGACCTTGTCAGCCCCAAATCAACAGGTTTCTTATTTACCTTCAGTGTAAGCCTTCCATAATTTTGTGCAGGTACATGTCAAGAACGAAAATTATTATACAAAAGCTCTTTTGCTTTCCATCAATGATCTTAAACTTTGACCATTTTATTTCAAAGTCTGTTGGTCTATTTCTTACCCAAGCTGCAAGTGAACCACAAGATTTGGTTATGGTCAAGAACTAAAATTTTTGTACTTTTTTATCTTCCACTATAGTAACTCTGACCTTTGACTTCAACAGGTTTCTTCCTAAACCCCACTGCAAACCATTCACAATGTTTGTTCTATTTGTTGTGATGTGTAAGTTGGTTTGGTGTTTTGCTGCACAGCAACAAAAGTATGTTATTTAGTTAATGGCAACTGGAGTTAAGAACCTTGCCCACAGACATACCACAGTGGCCAATCCAGTCTGCTCTAGTGGTAAATATTCTTATCCTCACCCCTTGTCTCCATTTGTAGCCTCCTACAACATGCTGGAGAGCGAGTAATGGGCCTGGTTTATAGCTTCAAGCTCGCAGAGGGTTTGATGAGCCTATGTTATGTAGAACAAATGTAACTGTGCAGAATATTTTTTTTTCTTTCAGTTAGTGACCTAGACTTTGATCCCATAACTTCCAAATCAACAGGCTTCTTCCTTTACCCCTAGTACAAGTCGTGTGCAAAGTTTGATCATGGTAGATGTGTGTTAAACTCAGGATATTGCACAGAAATCAGAAAGATAACAGAAGGACAGACAGAAGGAAATCATAAAAACACAGCCTACATGGTTTGGTGGTTTATAAAATCACAATGAAAGCTTTTAAACTACATCTTAAAGATCTGTCATTTAATACATATTGTGCTGTTGATTGTCTAAATTCTTTCTTTCTTAATGTATTGTACTTTCAAGTTTGGTAACTTTTCCTGCCCCTAAAAAGTGCAATATGCTAATACGGAGTCAAAGATCTATTTCTTACCATAACATTTACCCCATAATTATGCAAGAACCTGGTGTACAAAGCAATCCTTGCCATAGACTGCTTTCAGCTGTGCACGTTTACAGTTTGCAACTTCCTAAATGCATTTCATGCTATTCCACAGAACACTAGTAAACAGTTAATATCATCAAGTTTCACAAATACTGTACATGTATAAAGAATGCAAATGAAAACAGCTACACAGCCCTAACAGAACCTGTTGATTTAAATTCAATGCTTTCTACATGAAGACAAAGTCATGTAATTAATAAACATCTTTATCCTGTAATGCATTGGATGGGAGTTGCAACACAATTAGATGAGAGAGAAAGAAACTAGTGTTTCCTCACCACAACCAACCTGTGCCAAGTCTCCAGCATATCAAGGACTGATAAAGTAACATGTTCATGATCACAAACAATTAGGGCTGGTGGGTCAGGTTAACATTTACTACAATCTATTTTTGTTCTCTCCCAATTGTCAAACAAAAGTCTTCTAACCAGATTGGTCCAACCAACTTTTGACATGCATTTAACATTTTAAATTGGATGCACCAAGTGGTATTGTACAGACCAACCCTTCTTCATTATTCTTTGATACAGTCTCTACAAATCTTTTGAATTATTTTGCTTTTCTTGAACAGGCTGAAATTTCCAAGCAGACTATTTCTTATTAGCACATATGTACATTGAAACATTAATCTTTTAATAATGTCACCCAGAAAAAGCAGATGCTCAATAAATACTGCAAAGAATCAAAAGCATCTTGATGATTGTCATGACTGAAGGCGATACACAGGAACTGAATAAAACATTTGAAAACTCTATTTCACAAAGGTAGGAAAAAAATGTTAATCTTTTCAGGCTTCAACATTTCAAAGTGCAACTGGAACATTAGCTTTATGATAGGCTAGTGAAAGTAAATTGTATAATCAAGACTGTGCTTGTAAATATCGATTTGTTTCAATATTATACTGTGACAAATTCTGAGAAAAGTATAAAAAAAAACAAAAAAAATACCAGCTGAGGCATTTTATGACATGAGGATAGGAGTGATAATGCATGGGGATTATCTTATCATGACTGTCTACGCATGCACAGTTGTATCTATCTTGGTGGGTAGGTGGGTGGTTAGGTGGATAGATAGGTGGGTAGGCAGGCAGGCATACATCAAGTTAACAATGGAGTTTAACTTGGTTTTGATCCCATCTTTAAGGTAGACAACAAGAAGTTTCTCTTTTAAATAAACTTTCAGATAAGAAACTGATCAAGTCTGGTGTTCAACAAGGATCAGTTCTTGGATATTACTCTTTCTGCTGTACATCAATAATTACTGTATCCCATGTTCGCAGATGACACATTATATAACATTGGATCAACTGGTCATGACTTAAGCATTAGATTAAATCACGACTTTGTTTAATATGAATAACTGGTGTGAGCACAGTGGTATGAACATAAATGCAGCCAAATCAAAAGCAATGACCATAGGTTGTCAAGCAAGAGTAATGCTGAGAAAGATGATTTCAAAGCAATGGTAAAAGGAATGGATATAGAACAGTTGGAAAATGAGCAACTATTTGGCATCATGACAGACAATATCTTGTACTGGAAAATATGAGCTGACAAGGTCACTGAAAAGTAAACTTGCTGCTTTAACTCTTGAACAAAATAAAATATTGTCACCTTACAGAAAATGACATCCCACATGCCACACCTAGAATAACTTCTGGTCTATCTGGTGTATAGTGATACAGATAATCAAGGTAGATTACTGACATTTCAATAAAGAGTGTTAAGAGTTATTTTTAATTCTGATTTAGATACACCATCAACAAATATATTGTAAAACCCCCAAGTGGCTCCCATTTCAGCAGAAAACATATCTTCAAAAGGATGTACTACTAGCCTTTAAATCCTTATATGGGTTGGCTCCTGATTATCTTAAATGTAAATTTGTCGAAAATGTACATTTGTATGAACTAAGATCCATCTCAAACAACACTTATATTTACCTAAACCAAATTCAGAGTTTTGTAAGACTAGTTTTGCTCTTTTTTCTGGAGCCAAACTATGGAATTCCATACAACCCTATATAAAGTCAGCAGACTCAACCCAAGCTTTTAAAAGCTTCTATGTCAACATATACAGAAACAATGATTTAATGATTTTGTGTAATTCAATATTACTACTCTCTGAAACTATTTTCATTTATGTACTCGCCTGTAATGATTTACACAGGTTCACAACTGATCTTTGTATGAATCCTGTATGACTCATCCTTAAAGCCTAATATTCACATTTTATTGTAGCTGTAGCTCAATTATCTCCTTTTTAATAACATCTGTTTGACACCTCATCTTGTAAAAATTGTGCATCAAATATATATATGTACACACGTAATTATAGAAGTTCTCATGAAGGATTGGTCAGTTGAGAAAACGAGCTTCTTTTCTTCTTTCAATAATGTCATTAGTATTATTATTATTATTATTATTATTATTATTATGTAGCATTTCAAAGCACTTCAGCGCAATAACAACTAGTTGGTACTAACTAGAGCTAAAGTTAAAAAAATGTAAAAATGGATTGCATACAAATTTAGTAAGATAAACTCCTTCCAAATAAATATAAACATGAAGCACAAGTTAAAATCTAAAATAAGATGTTACAATTCCATAAAATGTATATAAAATAAAAGATACAGCCAACACATCTAAAATTCTTTAAAAAAAGTTCTTAATATATATGCAGGGGCGTTGGGAGACATGAACAACAGAACTGCAAAGGAGAAAATGCATAAGAAAAGTTGATGATGTTGTGTAAAGATAGACTGGGCAGGACAACTGAATAAATATAATACCAGTAAACAGTTACCATCTTCGGGTTTTACATCATTAGCAAATTTGGAGGAGGAAATGGGAAACATAGCAAATGATTGTGATCAGCTGAAATAAAAAAGATTAGTGACAGTTTTGGGAAAAGGGTCATGTTCTGCTAAAATGCTGAGTCAGCATATAGTTTCTAGGTGACCTGAAGGGCCAGCCTCTCACATGGTAATGGTTTTCCAATCTTATTCTGTATGTGATGAAAGTGGGTGCTGGTACATTTGTTTTATAAAACTCATGACTTCAATGATATAAATTCTGATAATGGTAACTGTTTATTCTGCTTATTCAATCTATCCTGCCCTACCTAAAATTATAATAAATGTTTAACTTGATATTCTGGGTAGCTGACTTTTCAGTCCTGTTGGAACTGTGTAAAATTGAAAAAACAAAACAAAACAAAAATAAAATAAAAAATTGCTTTAGGAAAGATTTCATAACATTACCATCATTCTCAGGGGATAAAGGCTCAGTCACTGATTTTCTATGATGTGGCCATTCTATGAAAGACTGAATTGGTTATTTTGTCAAAGAAATCATGGTTGCTGGTCGCGTTTTGCCAGTGGTTGCTCATGAGAGTGCATTTATATAATAAAATCAATCCATGCATGACAATTGTGGTCATAAATTACATGTTGTTGCTCACAGCAGAGGTCACTCAAGACTGGTTTTGCTGTATTATACATTAAATTTATCACCCCCCTTCTTAATTTGAGAACAATTGTGCACACTTACAGACAAATCATACTGCAAGGTCTGAAGTCTGCATCTAGAACAGTGTAAGAGGTGATGCATGATGTCACACATGAAATGACAAGGAGTCATTATCTCTGCCTTGTTTAATAGCACAAGTAAGCAAACAATCAAGGTTACAAACTGGAGTTTCCACTGTCGGGCTACAATCATTGCACTTCAAAATAAAAACTGTCCTGAAACAAGAAGCCAAAGAGAACCAGAATGGTCAACAAATTTATACTAGCCTAGAAGCAAAAGCAAAGATGATAATTAGCTATCAAACACAATCTATACTACTACAACATTCCAAGATGTTACACAATTTTTTTTTTTGAGGGAGTGCACTGTAACAGGAGTCAATTTCATAATGGCATATTAGCATACTGTAAGATCTGGATAACAAATGTAAACACTCGTTCATAACATTGGTGAAGACCATAAGTTCTTATTTACTTTTATATGCACGTAGAAATTTATTCGGATACAATCATTTCAAAAGTTTCTATGATTAACTTGGCAATTAAATGGTTCCTCAACAGAAGAACAGCAATAAGAAAAAATCATAAAAGGTAAATGGGCAAAGAGAAACACCAGTCACCAGCTTAGGAAAAAAAGTAAGCATCAGTGAAGAGTGCAAGTTTAAGTCTTTATTTTTCTTGTGCTATTATTACATGTGTTTACAATTATTTTTACATAAATACCAGAAATACTGGAAAGCGTGTTCTTGTTTATTTTCTTTATAAACTTATTGTCAAGTATGTGCTTATTGTCCAGATTTTACCGTAAGCTACACAACCATACCCCCCCCAAAAAAAACCCAGCAATCATTGTCAAACAATGGCAACATTTCATCTGTTTAAGCTCTACATGCATATTATTCAATTAAATGGCTACTAAGGTACAGAGACACAGTAAAGACCTGATATACCATCCAGTACAAGCATGAAAAATGTTGAAATTTCTCACAACTGGACAATGCATATTAAGAAATACTACACCCTGGCAGTACTGGGCAGAGAAGCAGCAGCCACAGATGTCTTTTTGACTGGAGGCTATAATATAATATAAGCTAAGGCTAGAGGGGAAGCTGTGGAATCTAGGACAATTCCACAGCAGGATAACAGGAGCAGAAGTGGTAACTAAAAGAACAGTACTACCTGAACTGGTGATTTTTGTGGTTTAAGAGTAACAGGGTTAGTGGGTGTCAGTTCCATGCCAGGCAGAAGTTCATACACTTGACCCTAGCAACATCAGAAATATATGGCATATAAACTCAATAATAATAATGAAACTAAATATGGTTAAAAGTGTGCATTTTTTATTTTAAAAAATCCCATACTAACAACAAGTGCCCCAAGTAGGCCTGTGATTGCTCACCTGATGCACATCTGTCTACAAGCCAAATACAAGAACAATTCCTCAGAAATCTAAGCTGGATGGTGCATGTACAAATTTCTTCCAATGCTGTTGATTGTAGTTTAACATCTAAGATCCCATAAACTGTGGACAGTATACCCCTGTTGTCCAAATTTTGAAAGGGATCAAAATAATACTCAATTCAACTTAATGCAATAGTAGCAGAAAAATAAAAAAACAACTAATCTTGGTTGCTTTGATGTGTTGACACCTTAACTTTGCTGTCTCCACCCAAAAATATCTTTTCCTTGCACTTTTACATTATTATAATAAAAGTTTTATCAAGTGCTCAATTAATCCGTATCATTACACCACTCCCTCAACAACCGGCACACAACAGGGTCCAAAAACACTGACCACACTACATCACACTACATGCAGGGGCTCAAGTTATTGAGTGACCCATACCAAATTATAAGTGAAAGAAATCAAAACATGGATGTAAAAGTAGAGGGGTTATGGCAGTTTACACTGTTGAACAGTTGTTTTATAATTGTGTTGAAATCAAATTTGAATAAACATCTCTTTATAACAATGTTGTTTGTTTTTCTTCATAAATTACCTTAATTTCAGAATAAACTATATCGATAAAAACATTATTCCATATCGTTTCTGTAAACTTAACATGTGCTCCACTAAATACATTGTGTATTAAATCACTGCTTTTTGTGTTTAATTTAATAATTCAAGTTTTACTGTTATTTCAAAATTAAACAAGATTTCTTTTTTCAAAAAAGGTCAGCATTCATTGCAAGAAACAAGAATGTTGAAACTTGTGCCGTTTTCAGTTTTTGATTCTTCTGTCACAAGATAGATGGACTGATAGATTTAGTTACAGTAGAAAGTAAAAATAATAAATTCACAAAGGTTAATCATCACCTAATATGAATTTAATGTGTCTAAAAAAATTTAAAAAAAAAAAATACAAATGAGAACACAACATTTGCAGTTGTGACATACTTGAAAAATGTCACTTCACATTTTGAAAAGAACCAGTTAACTTTTTTGTGCTACCACTTGATGTCTCTGCCACTGAGCAAAATCTTTCAGCTGCATAATCTTTACAGAGTTGACATTTTGGGACTCCAGCCACCATATGGCAATATTATTAGATTATATTGCTTCCTGTGCGGAAAGGGGAGGTGGAGCAACATCTGAAATCAGTGCCACTCTTGACACTTGTGGTGCTCTGGATGGAATTGTCTTCATTTACAAGTCTGTTACAGAATTAAAAATTAGTTTTTCTGACATGTTCTGTACATACTCGTGTATAAGCCAAACAATTTAGGAAAAATTAAAGGCCTGGAAGAAGGGGGGGGGGATAGGCTTATCTGCAAGCCAAGGTCTAGACTTTAAAAGTTTTTTAGATTTTTTTTTTGACTACCATAATGGCTGTAAATCTTGGGACAAAGAAAAATAATTTTTCAATGTCCTAAGACATATATGCATGTGAAAAAAAAAAATACATTCACAGTGTCCCAACACTTAATAAACTGCTATGAACTACTATGATTGCTTTTGTTATTATTTTGCATGTGCATATTATCTGATTTCTCCAACTCTAAATAAAATAGTGGTAAATAAAGACTTCATAATTCATGGGCCAGTTCAAGTTTACCCGGGAGATCAGGCTGTACTATAATGTAGAACTGTGCCTAGCATCACTTTAATCCTTCTTTATTCCCAAATATATTAAATGCAGATTTTGCTTTATTAATTTTTTCGACCAAATCGCATTCTTCCAGATAACACTTCAGCTACTCAGTAATAGCCGTTTCATTTACGTTGAGCCATGCACTCATGAGTTGTTCTTTTTCCATGATATAAGCGATACAAACTGAGATAATCTTTATGAAAAGGTACACATGTTCAATTGTGGAAGGCACAACCAGCAAAACTGTCACATGTTCATGAGAGAATGGTAATAATAAAAGCTAAAATCCTGAATATGGATCAACTAAGATCATCATCACTCTATTTTACTTTTGTGTTTTGGCTGAACAAAATCATAATTTTTCACAAAATGTAAAGCTGGATGTTTTGGCATCTCCTTTGTTTATAATTGGCGGATTTGTCTTTTGTTTTCCGACAGCAATACAGGCCAGTTAATCATTAAAACCCTGAAACTAGCATGGGTTAAGAAGGAATTTTGATAGGCAACTATACTAGTACTTTGATGTGTAATTGCCTTTCACTCCATAATATTAGTGCGATTACCGAAGTTTTGTAAAACAGGGTGTAAGATCGCTTATATCAAAGCAAACTACAACTCAGTTTTTATGGTACTTGCATAATTTTCAAAAGCATTATTTCTGAAACTTCATCATTGTATTTAAGATTTATTATTAAAGTTTAGTGCAGTGGTGCCCATTATTTGAATCCAAGGGATGTACTTCAGTCAGTGGAATGTACTTCATTCAGCGCGTGTTCAAACCTACAATATAAATGCGGTAGCACCATTATGTAAATATGCTCACTAGCCCAATTGCAAGCATTGAATCAAACCATTCATTGTTGTCATACTGGGATAATATTTTAATGAGTTAGGTATTTACAATTTCAAATCAAAATAAAAACATAATTACTGATGCACTGATATAAATAGTCTAATGCATAAACAAACAATAATCAAGTCAAAAGGGAGAGGTAGTGTTACAGCAACCCATGAATGCTCAATTCTTGTCATTGTCCAATCAAGTTATACACAAATCTGAATTAGGCCAAAACAATAACACAGAAAATTAAATAAATTTCTTGACTTTTCTAACGAATTTATACCATTTCTATGTAATAATCATACATGCCAACCCCAAGAGAGTTATATGGGTTATTTTTGCTAATGTAAGTTTGCCTAAATAAATGCATTTAGAACTTACCACATGCATCTTGCGATGTCGTTTTGGACTTTTGGGTCAGCTTATACTTTGGGTAATCCACTTTTTAGAGTTTATACTTATTCATTTTGGGGGGGGTCGGCTTATACACAAACGAGTTTATGCGCAAGTATATATGGTATCTGACTGTCAGCACATATCCACATCGTCATAAGTAATACCCATCTGGCACTATGGGTCTCTATAAATTTCTCCCAAAGAGTCTCTGCATGAACGACACCCAGAACTTTCAAAGGTGCTCTCATCATTACATGGGCAGCCAGTGGTAATTTCTGCTTAAAAGTGCTGACAATTCCCTACTCTAGTAGCTGGATTAAAGATATTGCAATTTTAGGGAGATATTCCACCCTGATCTTTCAACTGCTTCTTACCAGTGAATCAGCAGGGGGCTGGGCTGGGCAATTATCTAACAAGAGTAGATTTTTCTTCTCTATGCCCCTGGATCTGCAAGTGGTTTCTGATGGCTGGGACAAACATCTGAAAACACCACTCCATATATATATATTTCCAGTCATCCAAGCATTTCGACTTTTTCTGTATACTAATGGAAGACTGTCCATGTTCATGTGATTGAAATGAGATTTGTATTTCTCAACACATAATTGTTTCATCTTGTATGTGCCAGTGCTGTTCACATAAAACAAGTGTTGACCCCTTTTTGTTTAGCTTGAAACCCTCTTTTTTGTGCACGTCATCTCTATTAATTAGACTTTTGTATGGCATCATTTGATAACATTGACCAAACTCGTCATAACTGTGAACTTGGTCTTCTGTTATCCCTCATTGGTGAATACCTCTTGGAGCTGGTTGGGATAATTGCATCTGGCCACCGATTTACCTAGTACATCTTTTCCGACAATAAATTTTGTTCTATTCTGTGTTTGCGCTAAAATCTCTAAAGTTATCCATCATTTGCCTTGAAATTAGATGCATTATCCATACTTCTTTCCATTTTCTCTACATGTGCCTCAAGAAGTTTTCCAGAGATTGGAACACCTTGTTCATGTTGCCATGTGAACCGTGTGTACACAGCATCATCTTGTTCCATATTGTCTGCATTCTGTATTTGTTTTTGTTTGAACCCACCATCAGATGAGCATCATGCAAGTAATTCTATAATTTCTGCTCATCCTTGAGTCAAACTCCAGAGATGCTGCCAAGAATGTATCTAAAGAGTGGGGGAGCCCTGCCTCAACCTTGTCACAGAAATAAGAGGGGAGCAGAATAAAATGGAGAGGGAGGAGGAAACTGCTACATTTCAATATTTACCTAATACTTCAACATCAATCTCTTTCTTCCTGCTCCACTTTGTTATAGCCGTACTGAAATCAAAATCTTTTAAAGATCTCACCTCTAGTTGTTTAAGCATTAATCTGTTACTGTTTCTGAACTCAGTCTGTTCCTTACCTGTGTATGAATATTGTTCCATACTGAGAACCCCCTTTCACAGTCTGCCATCTGAAGGGGCGTATTATACAGCCATACTAGCCAGCTGGAACAAGTTTGTAAACTGTTCTTTATGGCTGTTATGTACAATTTTTCACAGCTCACAGATATAGTTTTTTGGACACTGCTGCTCCAAAATAAGATTTTTCACTAATGTAAGCTCTGCCAAAGTTTCACTATCCACAGGGATAAATTGTCTGGGAACAAAAATGAATTTGCACTCAAATTTTAGATTATATGTATTTTATTCTGGCTTTTTATTCTGTATTTTCTGTATTTAATTTCAAAATACCGCTAAAAGGCGGAACTGACCAGCATGCCATTTGTGTCCATACAGTGTGTCAATCAGACTTGTATTTAACACCATTTTCAGGTTCATAATAACTCACTGGTATCTCCATTAACACTTTCCCAGCTTCAAGAATCTGACCTACTTCTGACATACTTCACAACTTAAAAAATAAATTGCCTTTAACACTATTATCAGCCAGTATTAGCTGAACAAAATCATCTAAAGTGAAGCACACTGAGAATTAGCCATGGGTTTTCTAGGTAGCCCGCATTATAAACATGCATTTGTAAAACTTCCTTGATCAAGGTTCAAACTATGACAGAATGATTGTTCCAGGACCCAATGTGCCAATCAAATTAGTTTAACAACCATTCATGTCGAGCCAAAGATCACAGATTTGTAAAAATTACGAAAAAATACATGTCATGACAAGCACTACGATACCTCTACAGGAATGACTTATGTCATGGCAAGCACTTTAAGGGTGAACAGCTCAATAAAAATTGTATACTATGCTGAGTATATTTTCATATGTGCCACTTTGAACTAATTTGTGGGAGTTCTCGTGCATCACTGGTCTTCAAGTGCATTAAGTCATACAAATTTTGTATGATTCATGTAATCATGTGCCCTAGCAGCATCTCTGAACCTGATTGTTGACTCGGCAATTTTGAGCTCATTACAAGCTTTCGATCTTGCTTCACCATTATGAATTGTATCTATGACACAATGTTTTTTTTTTATTGAGAGTACTCCTTTTACTTGATTCCTTTAATCTCCATGATCACATTTACAAATGATAAGGTTACTTTATGTTCTATACACACACACACTTTAATAATGTAAAGTACATAATATCTGAAACAATGTTTGATTGGTTAAATAAAAATAGATTATTTTGACACATGACAGTGACCAAAAGAGCTTATACAGGTAGAATTTGCATGCCTTTTAAATTTTTTCTTGTACCTCCCTTACTTGATTTGATACAAAAGCTGTACTTAACATGATGAAACAAAACAGGTCTCTTTTAATAGCAGCATTACTTATCTGTTGTTATTGTGTAACTTAACTTTTTATGCATTGAAAAACCACTATCCATTCGATGTGAACACATCCTCTCCCTGAGTGGAGAATTATCAGTGTGAATCAATCCACTTATGCACCTGGCTTGGGACATGTACAGAACTGTCATCTTTTTCAAGGATACCATGTTGTATGGATGTTATGCCTAGATTGTAGCAAGTGTTTACTCCATTAGCAGTCTCCCTTCCACAATTAATTCAGTGTTACACTATCTGTTCCATAATTTAAATTATGTGCCTGCAACATTTTCTTCCCTTTTGAAATCATTTCCATGTGGAACATAGAATTACCTTGTGTTTTTGAACATTTAGGATTTGGTTTCTCCATCTTACTTTTAAATAAACAAGTAAGGTACTTAAAGTCCACATGTTAAGGAACAACATCACAATCTACACAACACTGAAAGACAGCATGCTCGAGGCTTCTATATTAACCTATCCATCTCTCTGTCAAGAATCTAGTTGTTACTGTCATTGTTTCCTTCAATATGTTTTCATAATGTCCATTCCCTCTCTCAAGAATGAAAAAAATATCAACTGTTAATGCATGTGTGTCTGCATTTTTAAATAAAATTTCTTCATTAAAAGTATGATGTGATCAATCAAAAAACAAATGGAAAAAGATGGGTAAAACAGGTCCTCAATTGTTTACCTAGTGCATACATGTTGGTGTATGTAGTATGTATTGCATAAAACCATGTGAGTGTATGTGTGACATTCAAATATATTGTTCTTTTTTAAAATCAGAATAATGTCACGACAGACTGTAGGACAGTATAGCTATAAGAAAAACACTTGGAACATTAACCCAGACTACATCTATTGCTTAAAGAACAACATGGAAATCTTGTGCACATTCAAATTATCCAGCCATACCTATGGGCACCAGAGGATACAGAAAGTTCCCTCCCCATCAATTTTGGAACTTTTCGGTTTTAACTCACTGGCCCCACCACCACTACCACTAAAAGGGGTTTTTAAAAAAAAAAGAAAAAAAAAAGAAACAAGTGAGAGGCTTAGCTCTTCATCTCAGATGTGTACTCCATGGGATTGGACCAACTTCCTTGGTGGCATGCGAGGGCCCTCCAGAGGAGGGACTGAATGTATGCGGAGTTGATCACCTACCTCCCCCCCCCCCAGGGAGATGTTGAACACTCTTCATGTTAAGGGAAGCTTGTTGCCCTGCCCCACTCCCATATGAGTAGTGGTGCAACATCCCCAACATTTTAAAGATAGAGTGTTGTATCCATCAGATGGGAAGGACCAGCACCGACTCTTCTAAGCAATGAATCAGTCAAGGATGATGTATTCTCCAATTATCATTCAGTGGCCTCATGGTATATGGATAGGTTGTATTTCCCTCCTACCATCCCAGCCAGTGGGGAATTGGGAATTGGGAATGGATGGATATTCACCCCTTTCCTATGCCTTTGTGGGCTACTGGACCCTTCCCACACAGTAGAGTGACGATGTGGCTGGTGTCCTGGCATCACCACCTCACCAGGTCACATCAACTGGAAGCTAGTGGTGTTGCTTCATTCTGGGCAGACAGATATCCGTCTCCCACACCTTGCCACTCTGAATTACAGGATGTGGCATAGAGTGAACTGATCCCCAACCAATCCCTAATTCCGAGTATGCTGGTTGATGACGATGTCTTATGCACCTCATGCCTTCCTCTCACTGGGATGATGAAATTGAGATCTGATTCTTTGAGGACTTCAAGAGTCCATACCATTTGAGACAAACATACTCGATTTGGTTAGTGCCCAACAAAAAGAACAGATACAGAGATACCATTCAGGGACATGTACAACAAAGTTACACTTCATCCTTTTTTAAAACTCAGTGAATGACCTCATAATCCTACCTGCATTATATTTAAATTATCAACATGCTACACCAGCGGACAATATTTTCACTACTAACTTGTAAAACAACCTGGCAGTTTTATGTTTAGCATTTCCAAAAGCTATTTTTGTTTTACTACAAAAAAAAAAACAGAAAACAAAGCATTTGTAATTTTAATATTGTAAAAATTATCAAGCCATTTCTTTGTTTATACCCCTATTTAAACATATAACTTAACTTGTGGTTTTTATGTTTTAACTGCCTTTTCAGCCAAATCCCAATTGCATGACAAATGTATCATTTGAAACCCAGATGCATCAACTGAGTTTGCAACTTACTATACCCATTACAGTAACAGGTCCCGACAATAGGAATATGTCTCATGACCAAAATTGCAGCTCTACCAGCTGCACCAGTAATATAAACCTCTCACTGACAAGTAATAGTGATTAGTTAATCAAATGAATCAAGCAGATTAACTCCCTCTAATGAGTTACAAAAATAAAGAAAATGGTCAGGGACTGGGGGTGACATGACCATCCCAACAGATGGGAGGGAACACCTCCACATCCTATCAGTCATTATCTTCATTATCAAGGTTTAGTTAGCATCATTTTTATTTAGGACCAACTATACACTGTATGAACTCTTCTGGTGACATCTCCATGTCAAAGTGACTTTCTGTTAAAGAGATGTAATAACAAGATTTTCAAGATGACTGCCTTGGTGGCCATATTGGATGTCAGATTAGTACCATTTTAATTTATGACCAATAAGATATCATAAAAAGACTTCTGGCAAAAACCTCATGCTGATATGATTTTCCATTTTGGAGAAAAAATAATGTCAAGATTGTCAAGATGGCTGCCATGGTGACCATATGTTGATACAACCAGCCATCTAGAAGCTAAGTCATAACAAGCTTTTCAAGGTGGCAAAACTGGAGGTCAGATCAACACCATTTTCATTAGAACCAACAGATACATGACACCTCTTTGAGTGAAAACACTATGGTGATATGCAATTCATACAGAAGAAGTAGTGATAGCTAAATTTTCAAGATGGCCACTGTGGTGACCATACTGGATGTCTGAGCAGCACCATTTTCATTCAGGCTCAACTAGACATCATGAGAAGTCTTCTAGTGAAACCCACATGACAAAATGACTTTGTTCAGGAGCAGCAATAAGAAGATTTTCAAGATGGCTACCTTGGCAGCCATATTGGATGTCAGATCATTTTGGAATAACCAGACATCATAGGAAGTCATCTGGTGAAAACCCATGTTGATGTGACCATCTAATTAGGAGTAGTGCTGTCATAGCCATCTTTTGCATCCAACTGGCACCATTTTCAATAAGGACCAACTAGACATCATAAGAAGTGTTCTGGTGTAAACAAGATGTCAATATAGCTTCCCATTCATGTGGAGTAGCAACAACATTTTCAAGATGACTGCTGTGGCTGCCATACTGGACTTCAGATCAGACCATTTTCATTTAGGATTAACTAGATATCGTAAGAATTTTTTTTTCGTGTGAAAATGCCATGTTTATATGGTCATCCATTCAGGAGAAGTATCAATAAAACTTTTTCAAAGATGGCTGCTGTGATGGATATTGGATGTCCAAGTGATACCATTTTTCATTTAGAAACGCTTGAAAGTGAATGAATATGTGTGTAAAGTTTCGTGGAAATTCTTTAAGTAGCTTATGAGGAGCAGTGACAACTTGTGCAAATTGATGAATGAATGATGGATAAAAGTCATCCCATAATCTCTTCTCATCTATGACCAGAAGAACTAAAACACCTGGAATTCATTTTTTAACTCTTTACCTTCTGCCAACACATATATGTGATGCTAAAAATAGCCCTGAAACCCCAGAGGCACATATACAAGCAGCTAATAATACTCTCTCTGTCCCGGCTGGCTCATACATGCGTTTCCACCCAAGGGCTGGGAAACCCCCATTGACGCATATAAACGTTTCGTATTAAAGCTTTGCATTAGATGAAATCGCAAACATCCAGGCTTTCTAATAATATTTAGCCAATGATAATAGTCCTTACACAAAATGATGAAAGTGTTCTATTAGTAGTTTTACAGCATATAAGTAGGAATTTCTTTTGAAAATGAGGTCAATTGTCAAAGTGAAACAAAATGGCAACATTCATGTATTCAAACGACAATTCCAACTAAAGTTTTGAAGGAATAGAAATTGATGACATTGCAAATGACATTGCCTTTTATGATCTGATTAAAGACGAAGAAACGGACATTAGTATAAGTCCAGTTTTGACACCTGACATTTCAATTTTATCTGAATCTGAAGATGAAACGCACAACGACCTTTTCTGGTTGGAACATGTGGAACTGTTACATGTGGATGACTTTGCAGTAGATTTAGGGCCAACATTTAATTTAGATGAAAATGCAGTTTTTTCCCCAAAGAAATGTTCCAGTTGTGCAAAACAGTGGTGAGAAAAGTAGTCTAATATACATTATAAACAACAGATATCTTGAGGTATATTTTTTATTATGAATATGTGAATATAAACATTGATTCCAGAGGATTATATGTACTTGTTGGTGGAAACGAGTGGCACAAAACTTTGGTAAGTGTTAAAATATTAGTTTTCATTAAATTACATAGTCTGCATGGGACAAGACTAATATAGAGAATGTAGATAGCATGTGCACTAACTCAAGAAGCTCTCACTCAGGCAGCCATTATGATGCTCTGGGGTTCAGCCTACAAACAGCAGCTGGAAAGCAGGCTGCTTATCAGACTTAGTAGGCAGGGCAGTAAGTACTTGCAGAAGGTAAAGAGTTAAACTGTGATTTTAGAGGGTTGGCATTCCAAAAATTAGAGTGTCCAGATATTTGGGTTAATAATGAGAAGAAATTTCATATGTTTCAAGAAAAAAGCATGTTTTTTTAAAAACATAAAATTACAAAATATAAAATTGAAATAATTTGTAATTAATGGCTTTTAATATATGAACTGTCATAAAATAAACCCTATACATGTAATAACATTGAAGTACCAAATATTTAAGACATTTCAAAGTGAGTAGTCCATTTTAAAGTATTTAGTGGCTATGCATGGTTTTCTTAGGCTGTGAGGTTAATGGTGCATCATTTTTGATTAATGATGTATAACATATGAAGCGCCATAAAATAACCCATAACCATGTTGGTTGATTAGTGCTTTTATAGCTCAGCAACTTGCGTAGTAAAGTGCCATGCCCAAGGACATGCTACAGTGGCTGACCCAGTGTGATAATTTGGTAGGACTCTCTTTGGTTGCGTGTTCAACATATTATTGGCTGCACTACCACACTTCCCATTCACATTAGTTGCCTTTCACAACAAACTGGAGTGTGCATCGAACCTATTCTACATCCCTGAGCAATATACATGTAATGTATAATCAACAAAAATTTCTGACACTTTAATATTTAGTGGTTTTGGTTAATTTTAGTTGGGCAATGAGGTTATTGGTATGCCTCATTGGTGTTACTTAAGGTATTTTACCTAAAAGGCTCAATAAAGCAAACAGATTTTTGTTGGCCAATGAGTCTTATGTACACAATATTGCAAATCCATTCCCAAGACTGCATACAATTCATTATTTTCTAAGCTAATCTACTATTTCATCTAGAGTGTTATTTGTTACATTTTGTTTTATATATTTTTAGCTTCCAATTTTAGATTATTCAATTAAATCCTAAAGTGCATTATTCTGCTATTTTTAAAAACTTGTTTTGTTGACATTTATAAATCTCGTGTTCTAAAATATTATTTTTAACAAATCTGTTTTAAATTTTTTACTGCAAGGAGAAGAACTCGGTAAAACCCCAGATCTGTGATTGGCAAGAATATTCACAGGTTAATTCTCTTCCTTTAATAGGCAAATTGCAAGAATACTCATAGGTTAATTCTCTTCCTTTAATAGGCAAATTGGCAACTGCAGTATTTATTTTTAGTAAAAGTGTCCATATTTAATGGCAGATCAGCATCATCTGTACAAATCTGAAAGCCCTCTGTGCCAGGATGACTTGTTGAATATAGTGAAATTGTGACGAGTGGTGTTTGAGAAGTCCTTTTAAAGCTTTTCTATGCTTTTAGTAACAGTGGCCATATTTAATGGCAGATCAGCATCATTTGTACACTGAGAATTCTTCATATCAGTATGACTAATGTCAAGCATGATCTAATTCTATTAAGTGGTTCAGGAGAAAAAGTAATTTAAATGTTTTGTTTTTTAATACTTTTTTATTCTAACAGTGGCATTTTATTTTTCGTAATGGTGACCATATTTAAAAAAGGATATGTATCATCTGTACAAACCCAACAGGTCTTTCTGCCAGGATGCTGTCAAATTTGATCAAATTTGGGTTTTTGAGAAAATAATAATTGCAAGGGTTTTCACTTTCTTACAAGTACTGGTGGCCACATTTGATGACAGATGGGCATCATTTCTACAAATTTTGAAAAGTCTTCTTGCCAGGATACTTTGTCTCAATGTGGTCAAAATTGTTCAGTGGATTTTTAGAAGAAAAAATAGAAGCAGTTGTTGATGGACATTCCATAAGCTCAGCATCTAGCTGAAGGGAAAGTGAAACTTGTTGACAAAAATTTTATTGACATACATGTATGGCTGAATTCTAAAGGAAAAATTACATCAAGGATTATAAACTTCTTGAATGACAAATCCAGTTAAAACTGTGCACTACCATAATACAGATGAACAGTTACTTCAACTTACTAAAATAAAAACTCTAGAATGAACTTTATATGTTATAAAATGTTTACAAATTGGATCCATTGTATATGAACTTTATCTAGTGACAATTGTTACATGCAGGTGATCATACAGCAGATTTGACTGTAAACTTGTGCATTTCTAAAACACAATATCTAGAATGGGTGTGAGAAATTAAATTTTGTAAACATTATGAATCTGAACAATGGAACAAATCAGTTACCTCTGGTGGGTACCTTCTGTAACTGCTTCTTGCAGCTCCTGGGCTGGCAGGAAGGTAACTCAATCTGGTACCTCCTGCTCCCCTCAGGCCAGCAGCCCCACGCCCTCGCCCTCTCACTGCCCCTCGTATCATCCCCCTGTAACACCAGAATGAAATCAAACTTCATCCATGTCAACAGATTGCTTAAAGTAGACTATGTCATTCAAAGGCACCTAAATGTAAATATACAAGCAGATTATGAAGACAAGTAATAGATATCTATTTAGTGCAATTAGGGTTCCTGCCACAAATTTAAAATGAGATTCCAGACCTTTTTCATATCAAAATATAAAAATTTCCAGACATCCAAAAGAGCTCCAAATCCATATGCTAAAACTTCTCCCAAACACAAAAAGAGCAGTCATCTTGCCAGTTTCCAACTAAAGACAGTTGTAATGAGAAAAATTTAAGACTTTTCCAAGGCTTTTTAGTCATTTTTCATTTTTTCCATACATTTTCATAACCTGGAAATACAATTTTTAAATTGCAAACCTCTTCCATAATTCCAGACCCATGTGGGAACCCTATGTAATACATAGCTAGCCACCCTGACTGCAATTGGACAGCTTGTTGATTAGTATATAATAGTGTAACACCTTGAGGGTCTTGAGAGTGGTGCTCCCATGCATAATCATTGTAACCATTCACTGTGTCAGGATTATTTCATGTTAAATGTTGGGATGTAAAATAACATCTACGATACTGTAGCACTGATTACCTCATTCATCACGGATGATGCCTACCATGTGTGAACTGCTTTTTGCTTTTCCTCCTGTATACCCCCCCCCCACTGCTTAAAATGCCTTCTTCTTTTCCATGGATGTACATTCAGTGTTTTATACCATGGATGAGTATACAAATTTGCTTTGGTCCTTGTATTTCCATACCTTTGTGCTGAGTATCAAGGAACTAGTTCCATGGCATCAACTCTACAAAGCCCTGAAGGTCAACAATAAGTGCAAGTTGGTCCATGAGTGTGTCATGGCAGAATTTCTCAAGAACAGCTTAAGAAATGAATCATTTTTCCTTTCTGAAATATGGTATATCAAAGCCAGAAATATGTTAGCCCATAAATTTGATGGAATCAATCTGCCAGGCAGAAGAATCACTTTTTTGTACAACTTTTATTTTAAAAAGTTAGAACTGATGTTACCGTTAATTACTGCAAGTTCTTTACTATACTGAACTTATTTTATTTTAATGTGCAAAAAGGTATAAATTTGATAGTGTCTATTTTGAACTGCATTACAACTGATTGCATCATCACTAGGCTGCACTCTTAATTCACCTCAAAATTCACTTATCCATTTTGCTCATATTTACTGAATCACAGATATGAATATACAAATTATCACAGGTAGGAATATACAAATAAGATTAAGAGAAAATACATGCACCATCGACACTGAGAGGGCATCTTACTTCTCTCTTATTTTTTACTTCAAAGGCATTTTCTGTGCAGTTTAAGCAGTTGACTTGGTTACCTCTACTGCTAGCACTGAGACACACAAGCATCAATTAGCTAGTCAAGGTCATGTGTTGTGAAAAGGAGTCTATAAATCGGGTAGCAGATAGCTGTCATAGAATCAAAAGTATGAACATTTTCTAAGCAGAATTTTTTTGTGTGCCATATATTAAAAAATCCAAGTAGAAATCATACATTATTATCACCTAACCAGTATTGAATTTTGTTTAACACTAGAAAATTCCAAAAATAAATAAAATTATTCTGAAGTACTTTTAAGTAGATTTATTACATATGTCTGCCACTGAATTTGATTGCCTCACACTAAATATGCAAATAATTATTTATAAACCGCTGCATTTCCCACTACACTGCTCAAGTACACTAGCAATAAAAATAAATTTTACATTCAGAGATCACACTTTTATGTAAAAAAAAGTGTTACAGTCAATCCAGTAAATTATGCAAGTATTGTGCATCAGAATAATTAAACTTAATATAAAAATGCAGATAATTATGTTGACTTGTAGCTTATCTGAAGTTGATAGTGTTGTTGACAACATTGTGTTGATGCAGCTCACTGTTCTATACTGAAAGGCATGTTTTATCTCCACTTTATTACTTTATTATATTTTAATAAGAAAACAAAACATGAATCCAGATATTTAAATTTTTCCCTCAAGTGCAACACATCTTCTACAATAGCATATGAACATGCTGCAACACAGTCATTACAGTGAGCAATATTTTGGCAAATTCAGCTTCTCTGCTAAAGTGAATAGAGGATATTTTCTTTTCCTATGTTAATACCGGATATATTTCATTGTGTAGTACCAAAAACTATATATTTTAACTCACGGCTTTACCATTCATTAAAATATATAGTTTATGGTACCACAAGATGAAACATAACCAGTATTAATGTAGGAAAAGAAATTTTTCTTTTTATTATATACCAAATGGCTCCTGAATTGAAGTTTAGAAGATTAAACTCACTCTTTGACAAATACACTCACCCCCACCCCCTTTTCAAACACACATGATCCAGATTAATTCATCTCTTGTCAAGTGTTTTGAGCACTATCAAGCTAACAAACCAATATAATGCAATTCAAGTGATAATGGTCTTGTAAACAGCAGAATAACATTTAAAAGTCTGTCAGAATATGGTTTAAGCAAGAGTCCCTCCAAGGACTTGCACTCTATTGACTAAAAAGACTTTCCAGAATTCAAGACGAGGCCATTTCATCATTTTAAATGCAGTGTTGAAAACATCTTTTAATGGTGAACATCTGGTGACATTCTTCAGCAAAAGCAAGATTTTCAAATTAGTTGATGTGGTGTACATACTGGATGTCAACTTGGCAGCATTTTTATTTAGGACCAACAAGGCATCATTACAAGTCTTCTGGTGAAAACCCCATGCTGATATGACTTTTTGTTTTGGAGAAGCAACAATAACAAAATTATCAAGATGGATGCCATATTTAATATAAGACAGACACCATTTTTATTCAGTACTGATCAGACATCATGAGATTTTTTTGGTGAAAACACCATGTTGATATGACCAGCCATTTAGGAGTAGTGATAACAAGATTTTGGGAGTCATGTAAGAAGTCCTATCAGCACCATTTTCATTTACGAACAACAAGACATCAAATGAATTATGGTGAAAACCCCATGGCAATATTACTTTTCATTCAGGAGGATTCACAACAAAATGTTCAAGATGGCAAAAACATATTCAAGTAGGCTACTGTGGTGGCCATATTGGACATCAGATCAGCACCATTTTAATTTAGGATCAACTAGACATCAAAAGAAATCTTATGGTGAAAACCACATGGCATGGCAATATAACATTTTGTTCAGAAGAAGCAATAAAAAAGATTTTCAAGATGGCCAATGTGGTGGCCATACTGGTCATCAGAGTGGCATCATTTTTATGTACGACCAAATAAAAAGTCTTTTAGTGCAATCCCATGTTGGTATATAGGATTAGCAATAACAAGATTTTCGAGATGGCTGCCCTGGTGGCCATACTGACACATTTAGGACCAACCAGACCTCATAAGAAGTCTTCTGATGAAAACGCCAAGTCAATATGACTTTCCATACAGGAGATGTAGCAATAACAGATTTTCAAGATGGTCATTGTGGTGGCCAGATTGGATGTGCAAGTGGCACCATTTTCATTAGGACCAACTAGATCATAGGATGAATGTGTGTATGTAAATGTTTAATGGCAATTATCACAGGTAGTTTAGGAGGAGTAATGATAACTTGTATTACTAATGGATGGATGATGGACAGATGACAGACAACAGACTATCATGCTCCCAATGCAGACCAAAACGTCAAACTTCCATAAGTTCAAAAATGTATAAAAATTTTCAAAATGGCTATAGTGGCATAAAAATTGAATCAGGCCAATGAACAGTGAGATTCTGATCCAACCTATGGCAACATTATACAAATCAGTTTGATTGGCTGACTGAAAATCTCGGGTTAAAACGAGAGTTCAGAAGTGGCACAATTTTCAAGCCAAGTCATCTACAACTATATACAAAAATGCATGAATCATTTCAGTTGTCAATCTCATGTGGTCTTTGCTTTATCTTGTTAAAAAGGTTTTCATCAGAATAATCCAAGTCCAAAATACTCTCAAGAATGAGATAAAGAGAAATATAAATTACTATAATGGCTTGAAAATCTAACAAGGTCATGTACATATGCATACAAAATGTCCATACCAAATATCATACCTCTATCTCAGGAGTTTTTTGCCTAACATTGCTAACAAGGCTTTTTTAAGGAAAAAAAGTTTAAAAAGTGAGAATATGCCCACCCCATGATCTGTGATATTTGATCCTGTCAACAGTAGGGCATGGTCAAGTTAAAAGAATATGTATCAATAGGTCTTGATGACGTTAACCTCTGGTCAAGGTTTGTGGTCCTGAACTAAAAATGCTGTGAAAAAAACATCTTCTAATTATAATTACCATGAACTTAACCTTTGACTTAGACCCCAAAATCAATATTTTTTTCCCCCTCTGTACTCCAAAATCAATAGGCTTAGTTATTACCAAAAGTGCAAGCTATCTCCAATCTTTGGTGAAGATACATGGTCAAGAATAGAAATTTGCCTGCATAAACAATTTTTCACTTTTTTTGGCCAGTGAACATGCCATTTTGTCCTTTTGACCTCAAGATTAATATGGTTCTTCTTATTCCAAGTGCAAGCAATCCACAAAGTTAGGAATTTAGGAATATAGACTAAAGCACTACTGACAAGATTGATCTTTTGTTGCTGCCAGACGAGGGCAACTTTGTAAATTTGGTTTCTAATCACAAGGTCTGGTATTTGGGTCTAAAGAAGTCTTCATACATGTAATTTGATAGATTAGAAGACAGTCTGGTAGTATACTTAACAGACACTGTTTTCATTTGAGATAAAGTGACGATTCACTGCCTCTGCATGGAGGCTTTATGAAGTAAAACTTCTAGATGCTACCAGACCAAGTCCAAGTCCTTGATTGTGCATTAGTTAAAACATTTGCAGTCAAGATATACAAGATGATTCATATATATCTACAGATCTGACTAAGTCCCATGTAACTTTTTGGCCTGCTCCCCAATCTGTGTGCACAAGGCTCAAGTAAAATACTGGGTTTTATTTCCACCCATCTTTCACTGAGGTATCTGTGTCTAGTTGGCAGAATGCAGGTTAGTTTAAGACAGTCAAAACTAAGCCCTCAAAATTTGGTCTCTTACACAATAAAGATTAGAGAACCTGTTCAAGATCTAATTCAGAGACAACTTGAACATTATGTCATAAGCAGAAGTGCATACAATGTTTTAAAATTTGAACTAGTTTTTTTAAAGCCATTTTTAAAAATTCTGTTAGGCATATCTGTAGTTGAAATTAAATATTAATTTATATATCCTTTTAATCTATAGCAGGTCAAAAGATTGCAGACATACAATGAGTGGTCAGTATTAGCAATTTGCTATATGTTGTAAATTTTGATTCTAAAAAGTGTGACCAACATTATGCTGCCCTGAAGTGCACTCAAATTATCCTATGATAACTTTTGGGTGGAGTGGGATTTATCATAGCCTAAAATTTATTTGAAAGGGTCAATATAAAGGGAGGCAGGCAGCCACTTGGGCCAATGCTGAATATGTCATTCATTATGCTATATTATTACAGTTTGACCCCGCTATAGCGTGCTCCATTATAACACGAATTCGGATATAACACGGTCGTGGTGTGGCTCCCAAAATTTCATATACATATATTTTTCTCGTACATGAAAAAAAAAAATTCTTTCTTAAAAGTAAGAAAAAAACCCAAAAAAGTTTATTATCATTTTAGGGAAGAGATCGCGTATGAATAATAAAAGACGATCGTGGCGTGGCTACTGAAATTTTATATGCATTTTTCTCATACACGAAAAAATAGTGTTTTCTTCTTAAAAGTATGAAAAATAACATGTAAAAATTTATTCAGGAATCTCGCAGGGCTTCGCTAATGTTGCAAACTGCGATTTTATTTCCCTTATTGGTGGTAAAACATACCATCTGGCGATTTCTTTTTTTATTGGCGACATTGTTGGCTGTTTAAACTTGTATATACAACCATTGGTTTTTTAGTGGAGAAATTCAGAGGCCCCATGAAAGAAAGCCTTAAAGTTGATATAAATAAAATGCACTCAAATTTATCTACTATTACATAAACAAATTCTTTGTCAATTTTGACGAACCATCTTAACAGTGCATTGTTATATCATAATCCGCTTATGTTAATATCTAGCATGAGTACTGTATGTTTTGAGATGTCCGCTTTTTTTCAAATTTACATTTCTGCTAGCGGCGATAAATGGGACGGGGCATTATCTCATAATCTATCTTTCGTTGAATTTTCGTCTGCTCGCTAGTAATTAATATATTTGCATAGACTGACGCATGCATGGAAGGCAGCATCACTCCACTACCATAAATGTGAAGAAAAAAAAAAAATAAAAAAAAAAAGCTCTCACTGGTCTATTCAATAGGCAGGGAGGAACAATAACTACAATTGACCATACGACAGCCAATTAATTTTTTTAACAAATGTACCCAGATAAAATAGTAGCTGAAATTTCGAAGAAAACATTACCTTTGAAGCACCGATTGTTATGAAAACGTACTAAGCAAATGGGAAAAAAATCAGTCTCAACCATACAATACAACTTTTTGATGTTGCCTCCACAATAAGAAATGGGCATTTGTTTGGTTCTCCAAAGCTGTCCTTTAGTGGTGACTTCAATAACGCATGCACCCTTCATCAAAGAAAGCCGACTACAATCTTCAATAAAAACTGAGAACCTTTCTTCAAAGGAAGTCATTACCTTACTTTAAAAAAGCAATGGAACCTGATGGATTGTTTCATTTTCCAACGTGACTGGAACATTTTTACTGTGCCCTTAAAGTTTTCTTTTCACAGGAAAAAAGTTTATGCTTATGAACTCTACCGACTGCACTTACAACAGAAACTTTTACCGACTTTGGACGTAATGAAAAGTAAATGTGCTTCATCATTCGTTATGTGACTGCTATTTTTTTCCACTGAATTCAGACCTATATGACCTGTGACAAAATTATTGAATATTTTAAATGTGTGTGTGTGTGTGTGCATATTTTTGATGGAATTACTTGTATTGTGGATTCAATGTAAGTGGCGTGATTTGCGGGTGAGTACACGGTGTTGATACTTTATTTATTGCTATGCATTAGACATGTATATATAAACAGTATACACATACATGCACCAATGCGTGGTTCTCTGAATAAAGTAAAATATTATATATGCCTTCTCTGCTTTCACAACAGGTGTATTTCTTATTTAATATGCATCGATTTAAGATGATAACTGTGCCCATGAAGCACATATTTTTGCATCCTGAATTTCCTCAAAATGTACTTTCTTAGTTCTGCAAATCCGAATTACATGAGCCATGTCATGGGACCTCAAGCTTGATTATACATTTCAAAATTGTACTGTAATTTCGACTATATTCCAAGTGCAATTACATTCTCCTTACTGCACTCAACATGAAATAAACATTATATTCCATAGCGTCTTTTTGATAATTGCAATTGAAAGACTTTATATTTTTCCCACATATGATTTCAAACATTCAATGACAGAACAGAAACACACTAAGCTGCAGATGTCAACTCGCTGCTGAAATCTGATGTACTTCATGTAGAATTGGCACAGATAAATCCAGTCCATAATCATGAAATTTCGTTGAATCGACAAAAATACCAAAATCTATTCATTCCAGATCAAATGGAAAAGTTGTTGCAATGCGTATTCATTCACAATTCGACTCCAAATTTCAATTTTAAGTAGACCAAAATGCCATTTTCTTTTGACAGTTATGTCTAGCGTGCTACCAAATTCAAATTTATCTGGGTGGAGTTATGTGCGCATTAATAATGTTGTTGTTGTGTAATGATGAATCTGCGCTTGTGTATTTAGTTTAGAATACGGCATACATTCAGTTACTTTGTTTCTTGTAGTGTATTTTTGTTTATATAATTAAGCCTTTGGTAGAATAAGAAAATGAGCATATAATAAAAAGGTTACTGCATCAGCAGCAGAGGAGGTGAACAGACCACTTGTCTGAATTGTCATTTGTCTAAAAAGTAAAGCTTCCTACAAAAATGAAAATCTCAAGGTCAATAACGCTAAACCAAAACCTCTAACTGACCATGAGATTTCTCTAATTGGGTTAGCTTATCTCGTTACTTTATCTCCGACTCTGTTTTTATTTATGGTGTGTTTCGTTTACTCGCCGGGTCATTCAATTTTGGTCGTTCACCTCCTCTGCTGCTGTAATTAAATCATTGTTATATCAATAATGGTTGGAGAACCACACTCATCTAGATTAGCTCGAGAGCGACTAGAGGCAATTAAAAAATATTTACCTGTTCGTGATTCTGTCAAGCAACAACTACAAGCGCGTCAGGAGTCTCAGCTTGAATTTGCAGAAGGTGCAGAACAATTATTTAAACCTGTTACAGAGACCACTAAAAGTCTTCTTCCTACATTAGAGAAGACCGCTGAAGCAACTGGAAAAATAGCAGAAAGAACTAAGAAAACAAAAAAGATTTTATGGGAGCTTCCAGTTGAAATAGCTGCTGCAATGCCACAGCCGAATGAACAATATGATGATGAACAACCGATTGCAGAACAACCAGAATTAATAACAGCTAAAAGTATAATTAGTTTTTTAAAAAAGTTTTCCGAAACAGGAATTGAAAAAATTAAATCTGTTAAAGACATAGATGAATTAGCTGAACTAGCTGTTAGTAGTTATTCAAAATGAAGAATTATCTAAAACCCGAATACGTCGGTGAATATATAAATGATGAAAATTGGGAAAAGTGGTTATATCGTGTGTACACTGTTAAAAAACGAATTCAACGTAATGATAAAGAATATCCTATCTATCTTGATAGTATAAACAAATATAAATCATCGAAATTACTTCCAGAGCAACAAATGGAAGTTGGAATGTTAGAACGAATGGTTGATGAGGAACAAGCAGGGATAACAAAAACGAGAAGAAGAAGAGAGAATGTTGGAACAAGAAAAAAAACGGAGAAAAGAACAACAAAAGGAATATGAGAAAAGACAAGAGGAGTTTAAAGTATGGAAAAAGAAGCAGGAAGCAGAACACCAAAGAAAACTAGAAGAACTTAGAGGAAGATTATCTTTACCACTTGCATATTATAAAGATTCACCTGGCGCAACTGGAAGCGGTTTTACTACTCAGGGAAGTGGCCTCATTACTTGTCCTAATAATGTCCTTGCTGATGTTGATCGATTAGAAATTCTAATTGGAGGAAAACGAGCTGGTAATAATTTCCCAGAAATAATTAATGAAGCAGCTGATATTTGTAAACGATTATTTACAGGTGGTATCATGGATATTAATGTGTATTGGTCTCTCATTAATGAAATCGCCGATGACTACCACAGTGATTAAGTATATAATTAGATACAATGACTATAATAAGATAATCATACATAATACTCAACATGGACCGACCATGGTCAGGGTAATAAATTCATGATTACCAGTATACAAAACAACCTTCGGAGATGGACTAGGTGATGTTGTTCAAGGTCTATTTAGAAGGATAGCCCCAAAAGCAATACTGATTGCAAAGCAACTGGGAATGAAAGCTATTGATGTTGTTCGTGAAAAAGGTATTGGTGCTGTTGGTGATGTTGCTAGTAAAGCATTCTCAGCAATCAAGGATAGACTAGCACGATTAATACAATGAAAACCTCAGCCAGTAAAATTACCCAGCATTGAAGTGATGCCCGCAAATATTAGTAAAATAATAAATCAAGCTGCGAATCAAAAACTAGCAGAGTTGGCTGATGTACCACTATCAGAAAAAGAAAAAAATATAACCGCTAGTTTAATAGCTGGAAGTGTTCTTCGTGTTAGACGATAATAAATATAATAAAGATGTTCAAATGTACATCTGATCCTGCATTTGATATGGACGCACCGGTTCTTGAGGATGAGTCTGTGCGCGATTATCAGTATTTCTCTTATGACGCACGAATTCCAGATCAGCATGGACGAATTGAACTTCAAGTTCAAGATACAAGCAGATATTTCTTACCTGCTGAGGCATTTATTGAAGTCGAAGGTAGACTTTTAAATGCAGATAATACTGATTATGGAATTGGTGATCGAGTTGGTTTTGTTAATAATGGTATTATGGCGTTATTTGATAGCGCTACGTACATGATCGATGGAAGAAATATTGAATCAATTCAAAAGGATGTTGATGTTGCCACGACTATACTTGGTCTTGCTAGATACAGCGATGATTATTCAAGATCAGCTGGTCCATCAATGATGTTTGCCAAGGACATAGTCGATCAACCTGATCACAGGAATGTATTGTTAAACGCAGCTGGGGATGCAGTTGCATCAATGAATGAAAATTTCAACTTGGGATTCGCATTGCGTCGAGCAATGCTTGGCGATGATGAAAGGTTTTCATGTGCGATTCCACTTTCACACATCTTTGGATTTTGTAGAAATGTCAGAAGGGTTATTTTCGGATCCAAGCACACAATTATACTCGTACGAAAAGCAACCGACAATGATGCAATATGGCGACCCGCCGGTGTTGATGCTGGTAAAGTATTACTGACAAAACTTTCATTGTAGATGCCTGTAATGACTCCATCAATATCTGAAGAAGATCGGTTACTTGCTTTCATGGGCAGCGGCGGTAAATCGACGTTATCATGGTTAACAATGATCACAGATTCTATCCAGAGTAGCATTAATGGTTTATTTACATGGCAAATAGCATCACAGCAAGGTGTCTCTGTACCGCGACATATATTTATTGCACTTCAAGATGCTGCACAGGCAAATGATCCAACACGTAGTATTATGATATTTGACAGATTTGGTGTTTCTGAGGTTTCTTTGAGGATAAATGGACATCAAGGACCAGCCGATGATATTTTGTTAAATTTTGAACAAAACAGTGTTGCACGTGCATATCATCTTCTGAGGACGTTCATGGGACGTGATCAAAATGTTGATACTGGTTTACAAATATCACAGCGGGATTTTACAACGCTGTATCCGATTTATTAATTTTTGCTGGAACATTTGGATTTGTTTAGACAGTCTGTCGTTGACATATATTTTAGAGCTCGTGTAACAAGAGGAGCTATTGCTAATTATAGTGCAATCGCTATTATACTCACCGATAAATCAATGTTACTTGAAGGTGTTGGTGGATGAATGCAAGTCGTTGATGCTCCAGTAGAAAACATGTAATTAGATCACTCATAATATTATAATGTCATATAATCATGTTAATGTCAGTCTGACTCCTGGTCAGATTAAAAGGCTATAATCAGCATCAAAAAATAACTGTGGAATAAAAATATCGCTAAAAAAAGAACAAATGAGCGGTGCAAAGAAAATATCGTTGACCGAGCGTCAGTTCAGAAACTTCAATGAAGCCAAAAAATCAAAGGTATAAAACTTAAATCTTTCTGCGGGCGCTATCAAAGATATTGTTAAATCTGGTGGAATTTTTCCACTTCTTGCAGCTATACCAGCATTAATTGCCGCTGCAGCCCCAGCTGTTGCAAAAGCAGCTGTGTTAGGCACTGTTGGAACCGCTGCTGGAATGGCATTAAAGAAAGCAACGGGTCAAAGAATAAAATCTTACAAAAAAAAGGGAAGGGGTCTAAGACTACCAGGGACTTATTTAAGATCGGGAAGTGGATTAAGACTACCAGGGACATATCTTTAACTCTGTCTATGTCTAATTTTTATTTACTTGATGCAGCTGAAAAATTAAAAATAAAAAACTTCAGAGGGGTTTTTATGCGTGATCAATTACCAATAAAACCAAACAATACTGAAACAGGTATTATTAATCTCGATAAAAACTCTGGTCGTGGCACTCATTGGGTTGCATATACAATTGATCCACATGGAATTATTTATTTTGATTTGTACGCACTGGCACCACCAAAAGAATTTTTAAAATATGTTAGTAACATGCAGAATATTCCAATCTAGTATTCAACGTTACCAACACAAACATTAACGGATCCACCAATATGTGGTCGTGAAGTACTCACTGTACTTGATGCTGTATCAAGATCAACAAAACCACCTCATAAAGTTGTACACGATTATACTACATTGTCACATTTAAACAGATATCAATAGGTATAATGGTTGACATTTACGGAAGATCAATGACTAAAATTAAAACAAAGCAAGCACTGCCCGAAGACTTACTCAAGCAAGTAACAAAACAGATCAACGACAAATTATCTGACATGCTCAATCTTGCCAATGTTGATCCAAATGAACTTGTTGTATTTCAAAACCGTGAAGGAAAACTGAAGACGAGTAATATTTCAATCAACGATATTATTCTTTGTAATCGATCATCACGAGAAGGTCTCGTTGCTGTATATGACAAAGAGGGCAAACTTGTTCCTAGTGTTGTTAGTCCGTCATCGATCCGAGATAGTATAAGTGGGCGGGTGTTAAAAGCCGGCGATACAATGAATGGCATCATCAACATGAATAACAATAAAATTATTAACATAGGAGAACCGACAGATAATCTCGATGCTGCAACGAAGAAATATGTAGACAATAACAATATTCCAGTAAAAACTTCGTTAGCTACAATCAATGATGGAATGACCGCATTTAGAACTGAATTTTTTAATCATGTACAACTGTTTATGAATTTTCGTCGAAATATAAGCAGAACCATTAATGAATTTTTTGGAAGTCAACCAAATGTTGATATTAAACTCGTCGACATTAACACAAAACTCAATAATATTGTCAGTGGAATTCCTAATATTGTTCAAAAAACTAATCTTGTTAAAATTCCACATGGACAGATTAACAATATAGTGTATACAGTAACATCAGGATCATCAACATGGACACCACAAAATAACACTATCAAACATACCGCAGAAGTAACAGGCATGTACAGGCTGTCTGTATTCAGTAAAGAAAAATTTAGGATATTCACCACATTTCCATGGCGTCATTCAATCGATGTTTTTTCTGGAACTGTGTCTATTATATTAAATAAAGATGTCGAAGAAGAATTTATACTGGAACCATCTGACAAAAAATTAACCCCGGTGTCTTACTGGTGGCGTCTGGAATTCGTAGCTGAAACCCCTCAATTAATTACTTAATTAAATGACAACATCATTAAGTATAATGAATCAAATTTCAATCGACGTTCAACGTCACAGATACAACCAAATATGTATCAGATTGAACTAAAAAATATCACTGATGATTATACAGTAAAAGTAAAAAAATATCGCAGATGTATGGTTGTTATTGATATAATTGTTTATTCAGTTTCTGCTATTATTGCTGGAACCGGATTATTATTATCAACAATAACAATGACAGCGCCTGCAGTTGTAACAATTGTCGTTTCAACTTCAACGACTATCGCAGGCATTCTCAGTATTATCACTAAGAAGATATCTGCATGTACAAATGATAAATTACACGAGTATATAATGAAATTACATACAGTAACAACAGCTTTTTCTAAACTATCGTCATATCTTTTGTCGTACCTCAGCGATGGTAAAATATCCGCTGAGGAGTTCGCAACAATAATGAAAACCTATGATGAAGCATTCCTTGACAATAGCCAAGGTGAAAAAGTGGAAGATTGAATTTCCAATTTAAAATAACAACAATAATAATAATGTCAACGTCAAATGAATTATTACAACAGATTGTCACTAATACAGCACCATCAAAAACTACTATGATATCATTAAGTTTGACCAATCCAGAGTTTAGCATTAACTTTCCAACCGCAATTCCAGCAAAAGAAATAGCATTAGCTCAATTATGAGTTTATTATAGTTGGCCAAATATTAGGTCAAAATCATTTGGTGGACTACAACCGAATAACTCGCTGGTATTCGCGAATAAGAATAAACCTGATGGAACTCCCGATTGGCAAGTAGTTAGTATTCCAACGGGCAGTTATCAAATAGAACAAATCAATGATGAATTCCAACGCAGGATTAAATCCATTACAGGAAAAGAATCGAAGATTGCCATTACTGTTCACGAACCAACGCTGTCATCAGCGATTTAAATATTATTGCCAGATTACGCCATTGACATATATCAAAGTTCAATTAGATCAGTATTAGGATGGCCAGATATTCCACCGGTTTATCAAGGACCACCAGAACCACAACTAAATGAATTTTCTATAACAGAAAAAAAATACATAAAAATCCCAGAATATCGAGAAACTTATCCATGGATAAGGAATCTGGCTCATCGTGGTTATGAACACTATACTCATTTTATAGATTTCGTTCAGGGTAAGAAAGGTACTACAAGATTAGCAACAATTAACGTTGAAGAAATTAACTCAGAGTCTAGTTCGATTAAATCTGAACATGAACGTGTACTTAATGATCTACGAAATTTATTTTCCAGCATCAACAATTATTATGACGATAATGTAAAAAATCAGATAATTGAAACAATACAACATTTGAATCAAGTTGCATCAGATTTAGAATACATGAATAAAACATTAACAGAAAAAACATTAAACGCACCTGTAGATAAATTTTTTGATAATTATATAGTCAATGAGGACGACCCAATTCAACGTATTAGTTATAAACGTTTATTTAAAACAGTATTTCTTAAATTTTATAAAATTACAGAAGAGCAGCTGCCAACATTTACAATTCCAGGATTTAACTCTGACGACCTGAAGAAATCAGTTAATAATCTTATTGATGAACATTTTCCCAAGATACTTGAATCTTGGAGAAAAATAAACCATTCACCAACCATTCTTGAATATAATAATAATCCGTATGGTGAAGGCCGTCATATTTCTCCTGGTATTGTTAATATAACATCGACGATCGCAGTTAATCTAGTATGTGACGTAATTGATGGCAGCTATCAAGTAGATCATTCAAAGTCTAGCCAGGCCCAGCAAGGATATATATTATATTCATTCACACCTCAAGTTCCTTCTGGGTCGTTAATTGTATCTGAGCCAATTAACCCTGTTTATCTACGTGTACATAATCCGCTATTATCAAGGATACATTTCAAACTTACTGACCAGGCTGGACACATTCTGGATTTAAGAAATGAGGAATTGATTATTAATCTGTATGCGAGATCGTAGAACGTCTGAGTAAATTATAAAAATAACCTGATTCTGAAAAGATAATTATATTATTTTTTTTTAGTTGATTTTTCATTTAGTCGTGCAAATACCCCATTAAATTATTAAATTTTGCTAGATTTTTCATTTAATTGTGCAAATACCCCATTAAATTATTAAATTTTGCTAGATTTTTCATTTAATCGTGCAAATACCCCATCAAATTATTAAATTTTGCTAGATTTCTTCAATTTGATGTGTTGAACAGTACTCAAAATCATTAAAATCTGAATAAATAATCAATTCCTGTAAATAAAGCAATTGCATATAAAGCAAGATAACTCTGTCCTCTCTCTGAAGAGTAAATTAAGCAATTATTCCCCGTTACTGCATCAATTCATAAGACCACAGAGATAGTTTCTGTTTTCTTTCATCAAAACGGTTATTATCTAGTGATTTAATTGTTCTCTGTAAGCAATTAGCTGTCACTGGAGCAGCAATTTGTAACAGAAAAGGATATTTATGCACCTTTTGACTCTGATGACTTTAAATCACATTGGTTTATACAAATGCGTAATTACAAATTCAGGTTATTTTTAGCTAGCTATATACATGTATTTTAACCTAACAAACGAGAACTTATACAGAAAATCTACTATTTTATGAAGCGTGTCTGGAGGTGAATTAAATCTACGCTACAGTTTTACAATAATTATGATTTTTATTCAGTATATTAGTCGTACGTAATTTGCCTGCTTCTAACCATGTAATTTATTAGATCTTTTAGGTAACAGGCTATATTGATCTGCATGTACTCGTCAGCTTCCAGAATTACTGTGTAGAATTATTATTTATTTAAAAATAAAGTAAATCTACATTACAGTTTTACAATAATTATAATTTTTATTCAATATATTGGTCGTACGTAATTTTGCCTGCTTATTCAGTGTTGGGTTAACTATATAATAATTTTAAAAGGTATATTTGTATGAATCGGAAAGTGGTGCGGTGTTATAACACTGGATTCTTGTACTCAAGGTCCGTGGTTCGATTCCCATGATCGACATATGTCAATGGAGGCAATTTTGATGCCATTTTCTAAGATAATTGGGAGTCCAGAGAAATCCTCGAAATCCACAACAGACAAAATACACTCTCCCACCATGTCAACACGTGGTGGGTGTACTTTTGCACTCCCTGGGGTTGATTGGGGGGGGGAGAGTGTACAAAATCTGTTGGACATAGATAAGGCCCCCGTTTGTTTGTGCCGTCTGTGCCGTCCAAAAAATAAACAGCAGGATGATGTGAGCTCGCGACCTTGTGACCTCACTAAAGGGGTACCCCACACAAGGGCCATTCCAAAAAAAACATCACTAGACCAAAACAAACCTCATTAGGTGCCTGGCCACAATAAAGGCCTTGAAATAGACAGCCCCCTGAGTTTCTAAAGTTTCGTTTCGGATATTTAGGAATTCGCTGGGGGTAATGTCTTAACAAAAATGAGGAGTCCCGTAGGCCACAATAAAGGCCTACATGAAATAGACAGCCCTCGGAGTTTCTAAAGTTTAGTCTCGTATATTTAGAAATTCGCCGGGGGGTATGTCTGAAAGGGACTCTTAGGACCTCATGAGGCTTATCTGACAGCTCTCTGTGGGGACTATTATCTGACAGTCCCTCTCTGGGGACTATTATTTTTATTTTAAACAAATATTTATACATATAATGAACTATGAAAACGTTAATAATATTATCTCTGCTATGGAAAAATTACAACGTGACAGAATAAAGATATCTGATAATCTTGATCCTCAGAAAATTATGTGTGATTTTGAATCATTACAACAACGAAAATTCGAAAATAAATATACATTACCATCTGATTATAGATTCATGAATTTAAGTTATCAATCTATGTTAGAATCCTTGGCAATGGTAAATGACACACAGGTAAAGCTATTTGCACCTCTTGCATGTTCAATCGAAAAGATTAGATCCGAATTGTCTCACAAGTATGAAAGAAAAAAGATTGTGAATAATCGTGTAATGCAGTTGAGAAAGATTATGTCATTTGATTCTGTCAAAAGTGACACTGAGAGCAGCGACAGTGAAGATGGACCCTTGACTGTGGTGATTGCTAAACAAAACCCTTGGCAAAATTGACAGAGTCGAACTATACAGTAAAAAAATATTAATTTATCTTGAATCAGATTATGTTTTGTTTTTTTTGTTATTGACCCACCTACAGAGTACAGAGTTATCTCGTTTTATTATCTGACATATTCAAATATTATCTGCTGATCATATTTTATTGAAAATGCAGATTTGGTAATATTATTTGCGACACATTGTACTGAACTCGAATTAATACGAAAATATTTCCCAGCCGCATTCACAGAATTAAAAATTCTCTCTTCACCAGTCTCTGTATTTACGGCTTTAATAGCTCTCTTTTCAAATATTTTACACTTTCCTGTATTTCCACGTGCAGAATTCTGACTTGGTGTAATAGCTTGTAGGTTACATAAATGATTATTTTTTGTATTCCCATAAATATGATCGATTACAAGTCCATTTTTAATGACTCCATGGAAACATTCATAGATGAATCTATGTGAGAAATAATTTTTATTTCCACTGGTATTAATACAAAATAACCAAATTTATCAACACTACCGACTGGTTTTTTCAATCTGCAGTTTCTGATCACACCATAACAAGATGCTTCATAATTTTTAATAATTGGATGCGCTACAAACTCATTTTGCTCCATTTGTATAATAATATTATTTGTTTAAATCATTATTTTGAAAATCTAGCGAGATAATCTTCTGCGGTTTTTATAGGAGATTCGACATTTTTTTAATCGTAATATTGTTTTAGTTCTCTAAACTTTTTACCACCGCATTTTAGACACAACTGAGTTTTTCCTCTGACTCCAGCACCACACTGCACACACGGTTTTGGTCCTAGATTCCCATGTCTAACACTCTGCATATGGCAGCCACAGAATTCATTTACGCATGCTTTGTTACAAGGAGAAGTATATCTGATCATAAGCCAATTACGTCGATTCTTTGTTTGAATCATTATATCATTATATATATATATATATATATATATATTAAAATTCAATTTAAATATATATTTGTCTTAATTATAATAATGGAGGAATTATCCGCAACTGAACCTTCCGCTGTCTCAGCGGGAGCTAGATTTGATCTTGACAGACTACCGAGATATAAATTTAGTTTTTCGATGCAAGATCTGGCTTTAACAAATGAGGATATAACCAAACGTATCCGTGAAGCCAAGAAGGAATTTCGTGATGATCGTGCAGCTCATGTGTGGTCGACATTCAGGATCGGAAATGTTGTCGATACTATAATGAATGATAAACGAGGAAGAGAGATTATCAACAACCTTGATCTTCAAAAATATTTTATTTTAATAAAATTTATTTTAAGGACAGACAACGACACTTGGATTATCCATGACAAACGTGATCCTGTACGCATGCAGTCAGGAAATAATATTGTTTTACTAAACAAAAATTCCAAACCCGGAATACTGACTGGTATTGACAAACTGTATTATGAACGAGTGTATCCTGTGACTGCGGTTGTCTATGCAATATATCCGCCGAATAATAAACCTGACGTCAATGATCTCAAGCTGATGAGACCATCAGAGTTAAGAATAAATTGTGTAGCTGAATGAGTTACAGAACACTTCACAAACACAATACATGGCAATGGTTTAACAAATTTACGACATAAAAAAATAAATACGTGGACAGAAGCAGTTAAAGATACCGGAGTGTCTATCAGCGATGTTGCTGAGCTGGGAAGGAAATTAAAATTTCCAATAACAGTGAAGACGTTAACCAGAGAAATTTTATATAAATCGAAATATGAATCAAGAGGAACTTCGATAGATATTGATCATAACACACACGCATGGACTGTGGCAGTAACAATATTTCCACGAGACAGAACGGTTCAATTTTATGATGGTCATATATTTGATTTTATCAGAAATATCAGTAAAAGTGACCCTGTATCTGTTTGGTTGTTTCAAAGTTCAGAATAGGATTATTATGATCAGTTTGTATGGCCTGGTGGGGATATTTATCGTACAGAACCTCTTCATGGAGAAATGAAAAATATTGCATTAAAATATACTTCTGACGATGTCAAGGTTGGACAATTACTGAATAATTGTTTTACTGTTCCATCAGTTGCTGCTCACTTTGCTCAGGAGAAAAATTCATGGAAACCGACATGATTGGAATTTCTTGAAGATGTCCAGAAAAGTTGTATAGAATATGGGCACGGTGGATTTTGGAATACTAAATACGATTATAGCAACGTTATCTCAGTTGATGTGGTAGCATGTTATCCTGGAAGTTTTCTTGGATACGGAGAGTGTTCTGAATACTTTAAGAGATTTGGACATCCATCACATGAGATGACAAGAGTTGCGATAAACGGACCCTTACCAGATTTTGACTTAACCGGATTCGCCTAAATAGAGTCATTCGAGTTTATGGAAAATCTCCATCCGATTACTTATACTTGGTTTGGAAAACATTTTTCAGAAAAATGTTGGGTTCCAATAGTACTATTACGATATATGCTCGGTAATAAAATATTGATATCACTGAAAGTAAATGAAGTGATTATATCGTATCGTCCACAGAAACAAGTTTGGTTACCAGAACAGGATAGATTTAATATTGATGATGTCAGAAAAGAATTTCCTGATCTTAACGAAGATGATATTGTTAAAATTGCTGATAATATATCTAAATGCAGGAAAGAAAGCGATGAGAAACTTGCAAAAAATCTTGGCAGAAACATAATCGGTAAATTTACACAAGGAGGATCATATGATCATAAACGACACTGTACAAGATTAATTATGGACGATGCTGAACTCGATTTTATAATCGATGATACAACGGAAAAAAACACATTTATAAGTCGAAGTAATGCTTATTTATCAGACGGGACCAAACTAGGTACAATTGTGAGCTATATTGATGGCGACTCACCGCAGTTTACTCATTTAAGATCTTCGATGCTAGCGTATGTTTCGATAAATCTATTGTCGATGATAAATAGATTTCCTCGTTACGCTGTCCGAGTTGCTACGGATTCGTTTTATATAAATAAAAAATATACGGATTCGTTAAAACCGCTGCTTGGTAATGGTGAATGGGGATCATGGAGAATAAAACAAGAAAACATACTTAGTTATTCTGAATCTGCCGACATTGAAATTAAGGAAATATATTAAAAAAATAATCAGATATCAGAATTGTCATCTGCACCATCTGTATATGATCCTGTGGCTAGACATAAGACTGTTTATCTTAATGGGTGTGGAGGGTCAGGTAAAACAACTCGTGCAATTAAATTATTCCTGAACAACCATTCAGATATAATTGTTTTGACACCGACACATAAACTCGCCAGAGAAATAAAAGAATGAAGAGTAAAATCATGTATATATCATAGTTTCTTCAGATGGTGCGGAGACACATGGACTCCTGAGCGAATGGGTGAGAAATATATACCTAAGTATATTATCTGGGATGAGATAGACACGGTATCATTAGAAATATTAAAAATATTCCTTGAATGGTTATTGACTAAAAAATACCGCTGTAATAATATGTGGTGATCATGGTCAACCACCACCCTTTATTGGACAGTCTCCACGGGTGGCTGAAATCATTTGTAGATTATTACGAAGAAATAAATGATGATCATACAGCTATTGATGAACCTCTGAAAGAATTTAAAAAATTAATCAGACTACAACCAGATAGAATACAATGTGAGATAATGCGTAAAGTAATTCCAGAAACTCCTGTGAATGATTTCTGGAATTTATGGAGACCAAATGATTTAATAGTTGTGAGTAGAAAAATAGTTCGTGATGAACTGCAAGAGAAATTATTTCTGTTACATAAAGAAAAATTTTCAAATCTACCTGTACCATTGTGTTATCGCCCAGCAGATACTCAACGACAGAATACTGAAGTTGAAATTCCAGGAACAAATGAAAAACAAAATCTTGTATTGAATGATATTGTTTTGGTTGATGTTAATGTTGTTGAGGGCGCATTAACGATGGACAAATCTCCATGGAAATTAGGATATGCTATAACAATTCATTCATCACAAGGACTAATTATTTCTGATAAAAATATCTGGATTGTCGATGATCGGATCGAATGGTCAAATTTAGTTTATCTTGCAGTGTCTCGAGTCAGAAGAATATCTCAGCTGCACAGGGTTATTATGAATTTTACAGAAAATAATGATCAAACTGCTAGCAATGACGTAATAAGAAAAAAACTTTGGTTATAAGCAATGTGATAAAAAAATAATCGCGATTTTGATATTGATACTGAATTAATTATGACACTGAAACAACAACAGAACAATCATTGTGCAAGTTGCAAGTTGTAACTGTAATATGCTATGGGAATATTCGAATAATAATCCAAGACAGTTCACCGTAGACAGAATTAATAGTGATCTTGGTCATACACATGATAATGTGATGCTGACATGTCTTGAATGTAACCGACATAGAGGTGCAAGTTTACAAAAGTGAACACGGTGATAATTGTGTGTCCTCAGGAATTATTTGTAATTGTTCACGTACAAATCCACGCTAAGGAGCAGTTGAATCTAGTCTGTAGATTGCAGGTCTACCTGTGGATCTAACCACGTTAGAAGTTTTATGTGTGGTCACACTCCAGATAGGATCAGTTGCTCTTTTTTAACCACCTTCAAGTTCACCAGGTTCATATAAATATCTTAGAGTCACATTACCTAGTACTGGTTGAGAGGAAGATTCACGTCGTTGTATTGGCATATATTTCTTTGTAATTGCATTAGCAGGCTTCATAGAAGATGCACGAGTAATTTCATTATTCAATGCAGCTATCACACTTGGTAATCTTGTAACCCATTCACGAGATCTCTCCCCGGACTTAAAGTCAGTGGATATTTCCTTTGCATATTGATATCCAAATAACCACGCAGCAAGTGGTCGATTAAATCGTTCAACGATTGCCTGATCACGATGAATTTCAGTGTGTCCTCGTCTGATTTTAACACTATGTTTTTTCATCAACGATAATACTGCACCAAGAAATTCTTTACCAGGATCAACTTGTAATAGCTGTGGCCATCGCAAGGGTCCTCGTTGATAAATTCGTTCAAACGCAGATGCAACTTCAGTTGCTGTCTTTGTTGACAGTGGTTCTGCTTCTTTATATCTACTTGCAACGTCAACGACAGTTAACGCTTATTTATATGTGCGTGATTGATGTCTACCGGTTTTAATAGTATATCATGTGGTAAAAACAAAATATCTGCTTGATGAACTTCATTGGGAACGCTGACATCAAAATGTGCATACTGAATTGTTTTAGGTGGTAGTAGATAAATTTGCCATATTGCCTGTCGTGCTAACCACGCTGCAGCAACAGCACGTGAGACTTTTGCTACTTCAGCAAGTTTACTAATCACTGCTCTGCCTCTCCAATATCCTCTTGGGCTATAATAAACAGATTCCATTATAATAGTTATATAATTAATTACCAGCCCCTAGCATTATTTTCCCTTTCATAGGAAATTTTACTAGAAAATTAGCGAGTTTTTCTCTGAGAGATTTATCAGATATAGAATTTAACGCATGAATCAATTTCACATCTGCGAGATGCCGTTGTTGTAAATCTTTGCTTTTATATGCAACATCATGAACATGACATGCTTGATCAATCTTATTTACTGGATACTCTCCAAGTCGCGGTTGATCTTGATCATCAAGTCGGATATCAAGTCAAGTTCCAGGACCAGAATAATTATATCCAGGAAGATGTTTCTCACCAGGGTATTTAGCCCATGGAGCTCCTGGTAATTTCCCTAATGAAGCAGTGATATCTCCACCTTTGACTGACAAGTCAAAAGGAATAAGTTTATTTTTGTTTGTTCCACACTTTACACATTTGCCTGTAATTGCACGTCTTTCATTTTTTGTTATTATCGTTGTCAATCCACTGGTATGGGTGGATGCTCTGCATTTAACACAATATAAACTCATATTATTTATTATATGGATATAATTGACTTCTCAAGAACATGAAAACAAGAACCAGTAAGGCACCATCCAACACTACCAATTTCTATTAGAATGATAATAATAGGCCCATCTGGATCTGGTAAGACGCAATTATTACTTAATCTGATAATGCGATGGCTAAAGTGGAATAAATTATATTTAGTAGCACCATCTGCAGATGATCAACGATGTTATGAAGTACTTAAAGATTTTAATAATAATGCAAAATTATTAGACGAAGATGGAAATGATATTATTGATTTTATCAACGATATTGATGAAGCTCCATCTGTAGATGACCTCGATGGATTTATTAATAACCTCGTAGTATATGATGATGTGATGCTGGACAAACAATCAAATCCAGCTTGGATATTTTCCAGAGGCAGACATAAAAATACTGACGTGATTTATGTTACTCAGCGATATACACAAATACCTAAAGTGATCAGAGACAACTGCAATATTTTAGTTGTGTTTAATGGAGTAGATAATTATACCTTACAAAATATTTATTATACCTGGTGTTCAGGGGATATGGACATGATTAAGTTTAAAAACTTCTTTTCAAAAGCACAAGCTGTTCCGTTCGGATTTATTATGATAAATTTACACGACCCAAGATCCAGGTATCGTATAGGTCTGGAGAAAATCTTTGGTTAATTACTACAGCAGCAGAGGAGGTGAACGACCAAAATTGAATGACCTGGCGAGTAAACAAAACACACCATAAATAAAAACAAAGAGTCAGAGATAAAGTAACGAGATAAGCTAACCCAATTAGAGAAATCTCATGGTCAGTTAGAGGTTTTGGTTTAGCGTTATCGACCTTGAGATTTTCATTTTCGTAGGAAGCCTTACTTTTTAGACAAATGACAATTCAGACAAGTGGTCTGTTCACCTCCTCTGCTGCTGCATCTGTATGGGAAAATATGAACTCATTTTGTTGGATGAATATACTGCACTCCCAAGGTCATGCAGTATTTCCATCTGAAAAACTCGTTCATATTTTCCCATACAAATGCAGTAACTTATAACTGTAGCATCATTAAGTTTCTCTCAGTCAGAAAAGATGACTAATATATGTTCTTCCTTTATGAAAGGTTTTGTCAAATGAATATTTAGAGTCTGACTAGATGGTCAATTCTGCTTCTCTGGCAGCTGAATCCACACTGAAAATCTGATACAGTTTGTTGGACTCGGACATCAGGAGTCCATTATTTGTCCTTCATTCCATGATTTTGCAAATACTGCATGTTTTTGATATGGGACAGTAGCTGAATGGATTGATATAGTTCCTTCCAGGTTTAAGTATCATTGTTGCTTCTTGTCATAACAGTGGGATGTTGCCTGTTTCCCAGTTTGGTTAATATGTTTAGCAGTGTAATGAGTGCTGCACGAAGCAAGTGCTTTTTAGAAGTTGTTTGTGCATACCGTATGGTGCAGCTGAAGTTTTACATATTGATCAGCATACATGCTTTGGCTGAAATCCAATAATAATCAAGGGGTTTATAAAACAGAGTTGTATATTAAAATAAAAGCAACATCATAAATCTGCAGACATACTTCCAGGATTTTATCATGGGGGTGGGAGTTCCCCCCATGATAAAAAAATAAAGAGGTTTAGAACAAACATGAGGGGGAGGTGGAAAAGGCCATAGTTCAATATTTACTCTACACTTCAATATCCATCTCTCTTTCTTCCTGATCCACTCTGTAAGACCTCTACTGAAAACAAAATCTTTAAAAGATGTTGCCTCTAGATGTACAAGCATTAATCTGTTCATTGTTTCTCAACTTAATCTGTTCCTTATTTGTGTATGAATATTGTTCTGTACAGAGAACATCCTTTATCTCACAGGTATTTGTCTTTTAGATAATTCTGCTCCAAAATAAGATTTTTAACTAACATAAGCTCTGCCAAAGTTTAAGTTTCTCAGATTAGCACTCTACTCACTATTATACCAGTTTTACTATTCCATAATGCTGCATTAAGATTGTAAGTCCATTAATGCCAAAGTCTGCTTATTCAAATATCTTTACTTTTTAATTTCATTTTTTAATTTCATTTTTAGATTATTATTTAATAGATTTAGTGTAACCTTTATGCTAGGGCTATATGGTTCTGTACCACATGATCCTGCAGGGCTAAATTCTGACAAGAAAATAAATGAAAAGTGCACTTTACTTTTAAGCTGTTTGTATTTTAATTTGGCTTGTTTGTCTGCCTTTTCTACATTTTGAAATACCACTGAAATGAGGGGTTGGCTGTCATGCTGTCTGTTTTTATCATCCATCATGTACCATATTTAACACCATTTTGGGGTTTAAAATATCTCCATGAACATTTTCCCCACCCCAATAATCTGATATACTTCCTAACTTTAAAAATTAATTGCCTTCATTAACATGACCTGCCAGTATTTGCCGAATGAATTCATCATCTAAAGATGAATGCTGGGAATCAGTTATTTTGGGTCTTCTAGACAGCCTGTATTATACAGGTGCATTTGTAAAACTTCCTTTCTGCAAGGTTCAAAGTAAGATGCAATGCTTGTAATGGGGCCCAATGTGCCAATCAAATTTAATTTAACAACCATTCATGTTGAGCCAAGTAAACAGTTATGAAAAAAATACAAGTCACAACAAGGGCTACAATATTACTACCATTTCTACAAACACTTTAAAGATGAATGGCTGAATACAGTTGTATATTATGCTGAGTACATTTTCAAATGTGCAACTTTAAATTAATTTGTAAGAGTTCTCGCGCATCACCACTTTCCAAGTAAGCGAACTCATACAAATTTTACTTGAATTGATTGCCCTGAATTCAAATTACTTTTTACATAATTAAAATACATTTGGTTTCCATGAGGGTAATGTTATATACAAAATGACATACACATGGTGACATCACAGCTTCAATTGTTGTAAGATGTTCCTGCTACAGTCTTAAATGCATAAATGGCAAGGTAAAATGACATATTAAAAATACGTTCAACTGGATCATTAAGATACATGTATCTCTATTGAAAACATTAACAGTAGAACAATTATGAAGAAATGGGTCTGATGTATTCAATACTGTCATTGTGTATAAAAAAATTTAAATAATTTAGAAATATCAAAATATTATTATTGAAATGTTGTTATATGATAAATAAGTAATAAAAAGTAACTACAGAATGTACAAAACATATTTAAATTGTATAATACTTTTATATTATTGTCAGTATATGCAGATCATAATTAAATCAGATTAAAATTATAAGAGTTCAGTTCCAGTGTAATAGGTTAGGAAGTTCACATTATATATAAAGCACTATGGAAATGAGAAGATATGAATTATTAAGAACTTGTTAATGAATTTCATATACAATTTTAACATTAGTTACTATTTGTTATTTATTCAGTTATGATATTACTGTATTACAAAACTCAGCCAAGATCCCATCAATATCTAGCTGCACAACACTGATGGAAATCCAGTAATAAGGGAGCAGATGTGCAGAAACAAAAGCGAGATGGACTGAGAGGCCCAAGTTAAAATCCCACTCCCCATTTCTGCAAAAAGTGATGGAACAATAATTGGGTCATCAACTGCTTACAAGAACAAGTTCTCTCCAAATTCCAAACTATTTTATAAATGACTGCTGTTTTAAAAATACATTTTGGGAAAGTCATGATGAGAAACATCATGTACAGTGTTTGAACGATTCTGTCCAATGCAAGATTTTGTGAAACGAAATCGGTACCGATTCAGTATGTAAATATCCAGGAAGTAGAACTGGCTTGTACTGTAGAATCACACCATCTGACAATCAGAAAACTGCTGGTGTATACAATAATTATGTACAGAGATCCATGCAGTTCTGATAATTATGCTATTGATTTCATTTATGAAATTTCAATCAACACCCCTTAGTAGAGATCAACTTCCCTAATATGAACTATTAGTTAGAAAAAGCCCCATTTTATTCAATATATGCAAGTAGTTACTAGTATAAATGGTAATACTTCACTAACTTTCATTAAATTCTTGTGAAATTTCTATCTTCTAAGGTGTTTAAATTTTCCTAACAAAAACTCCAATTTTAACTGACAATTCTATCCCATTATAGTAGGTGTTATTATAATGGCTCTTGTGACATGTTAATTATTGCTTCCAAGCAGACTTATCATTTAAGTCTTAAACTTCACATTTTTGTTAATAATAATAATAATAATAATAATAATATCATACACATTGAACATTTAATATAGTCTGTGATTTTGTGGGCACTGTGTGAATTCTTAGTTCCAGCTTTTTATCTGATGTTTTTCTTATTAATCTCTAACATACTATTTGATCTCTCTGAATTTTAGCATAAATGAATTGTCTGAATTGTGTGAAAATATAGACAATACAACTGAAAAACTTGTTACCTGCCCATAACTGGCTGCACTGGACCATAGAACTGGTTGTACACTGTCCCGGAGTCATTAAAAGCCAGGCCATAACCCAAAGCCTGAAAAGAGAAGCAAATTCAGTTTTAAAAAAGTACACAATGATGAAATCTGAGATCTTTGTGACATAGCTGTAGAATTACTAGGCAGACGTGTAAAGAAACCACATTTGATTGACTTTATCTTGAAAGGCATTTGAGTTAAAGTGCAAAAAAATTATCAGTGACCTTGACCATGGAGATACAGCCCTGTCTGTGTGTCTGTGATACGTGAGATGCTATTACATGTGAAGGGCAGTGTACCCCAAGGTCCATCCTTGTAGCTCAAGCAGCTTTAAAGTTACAAATCAGAAATAGATGAAATATGAAAATACTGACATGACAATGAAGACAGAACTCAATTTTTAGTGACAATATAAAGTAGAGTTTCATCCATTTATCTTAAAGAGCTCAAAAGTTGCAGAGATTAAAGGAAAATGTGAGAAACCAATACTACTGACCTGTAAGCTTAACTTGGGCAACAGGACTCCCAATGGGGTTTGCACCAACTTTTAAAACTGACCTGTAGGCAAACAGTGTATCTGCATATTTTATGCAATTTAATTTGAAGAATTCAGACCAAACTAGTTAGCACACTGCTTCTGCCATAACATCCTGATGATTAAAAATCAGTCTCGAAGTGCATGTTTTGCCTTTTGTTGAACACAAAATGCCCCACTGATGGTCAAGAACATAGTTTGAACAAGATAGCAAAACACCCAATTTAGTAATTTCTTATCCAGTGCTCAGCTTCAAAAAAATTTTCCGTGATTTTGTTGAAATTTCAGTCACATTTTCACTAGGGTATGATTTTTGAGGAGCATATTTTAATAGGAAGCAAAAAAATTATTTTTCAGAGTAAACATCAGATCAAGTCCAAAATCCACCTTGCACCAAATTTTCCAAGTTCAAAGATTCATCTATGCTTGTAGTTCTTTTGATAAAGTTCAAAATTACGCCTAACCTTTCTGCTAAAATCAGTCCAAGTCCAAAATCCATCCTAAAGTAGGAAAATGAACTGGACAATCAGAACTTTCCCGTCTAACAGTTATCCAAAATTAATATAATTATCATGACATACCAATGTTTAACAATGAATGTTTTGTTCCTATTCAGAATATTCCGTCAGGTTGCATCCATGTAGAAATGCCTTGTACATCACTCCCTCGATAACTTGCGCAGAACGGGATCCACAAACATAGACCGCACTATAAGTGAGGGGGCAAGTTACCGAGGGACCTCCAAAAATTGAAAAAAAAAATCGCTTGGACATCGAGAAAACAGCGGGGGGGGGTAGAGAACTTCACTGTTTAATGACTGAATCCTCATTTTACATTCACGGCGATAATAATCTTTAATAACGCACTTTTTCTAATGATGTTGTTCATTATTCTGTTTAAATAACATTTATTTTCAAAATGTCCAACATGTGAAAGATCGTTCCAACTGGTTTCAACAACCATTACGTTTTCACGAAAACGTGTGTATTACGTCACTGCTTTCTTTTTTCTTGATGAGTCTGATTCCCGGAGTGGTATGGCATTGTATCCTACCAAATTGGGAGTCAAAAGAGCAGGGAACTAGACTAACTGTTGATACACCACCAAACAAGATTCCTTTTGTTCAAAAAGCAAGCGAAATTTTCGTGAGACAATCGTCTACGTCGAATCTCAATTTTTGTGCTGTTCAATTAGTACAGTATTGATATCATGATTTCATTGGAAGTAATAATGAAACTTTTTATCATTCTTAAGGATATCTCAAAGTGCCAGTTCAAGAATTCTCAGAAACTCGCTTGCCCACAATGGTCCGTATCTGTGAAACCACGCTCTTTATTTTACGAAGTATAGTATTCTTTTCGCCTGGTTGCCATGCTATCTTTGATCACAGTTACCAGTGAGTCGGTTAATTTAAGGTAGTTTATGTTACATACACAATAACATTTATAACAGCGTTCAATTGATCAACTGAAGTGAGTTCACCCGACATACGACCGGGGCAGCTAGATTTTAAGTTTGTAGGATTTTTGTGCCTTTTAACTTTTCTTTTATTTCACCTCCATTATTTGATTCAAAAGACATAATTAACGTGACAATACAAAGGAGGCCAGCTTTTAATTCAGTGCAACAATGCAACAAATACTTCTGCTAGTCAGTTATCAAAGCACGGTCGGCACCTAAATAGGTTCTCAGAGAAATGCTCGCGGACATAGCTGCTATGGTAGACTGACACATTTTACATTTAATTACAGGAGGACACATTGCATTTATGATGATTACACTTAAAAGGAACTAGAAGACAGAACTAGAACACAAATTTCAATTGATAAAAATATTATTTAATTTGTATTTATTAAAGTACTGCCTCCACTTGGTGTAAGTGACATTTTCATTGATCGAAATTTCCTTACATATCGTTAATTGCGGTGTGCTGGGAATGTCACTTGGAAAGAAAATGTAAAAAATTTGTATGACTTATTTTTAAATTTGTTATTTCATAATGTTGATTAAAATTTCCAGGTCCTATCGTTTTCGACGATAAAACGAGCGATATATCAATGTTTTTGTAGCTAATTTTGATCGCGATTTCCATAAAGTTCATAAAATAGGGATCTATTTTTGGGGTAATTTCTGGTTTTAAAAAATGGGATCCATGCCTGACCCCGCATTATAAGCGGGTTCACGAGTTATCAGGGCGCGAGTTATTGAGGGAGTGGTGTACTGATTTGTCATACATTTGTTTGTATCGAGAGTTGAACCTGATTGAGTTTTATGGAAATATAAAGTTTTCAGAGTTATTGAGCCAGTAAAACTTATTATAAGTAAGACCCCAAAAGCAAGTAATGGAGTTTTGCGTTCCAGATCCATATTGTGTATAACTCAGACATTAAGTCATCAACATATAATTGGTGGTTTATTAAGTGCATAAGAATTTGTACTACCAGACATTAATATTCTGATCATGTTTACATTTTCTCTACTTTTTTGGTCATGTCTATGCCTATTTTTAAACCTCGATTGAAATAAATTAAAGAAAACTGACATGCATGTGTTTTCGTCAAATTTATATGAGTATATATTCATCCTTCCACATCAGCTACACTGACATATACATGTACTCTAACTCCCACCAATATTTCTATTAGAATCATATAGTTCAGGTTATTAATTCTTCAGAGAATATTTTCCATGATACTATAACAGATGAGCCTGCTTTCCATATGGAAAAAAGTGCTTATGGATTAAAGTTGCAACTTTATTCCATATGGAATTTTCACTTGCTGTGAAGTACTTATGGAATTGGTATGGAATAAATTGTCTGATTCCATAAGTTTTTCAGTCCATATCTCTTCCATACGGATTCCTGAAGTATTCCATATGGAATCCATGAGAAGTTTCTGTACGGGTTACCTTGCCCCATCCATGTTTAAAAATTCCATAACTTAAAGAACAGAGACACAGTCTGTTCCCCACATCAAAGGCCATCATCCTTTATTGAGACACAGACTACTTGCATGACAGAATAGTGGGAAGGCTTACAAAAAGTAATGGCTGTGATTGTTATGTATATTGAATTTGCATTGTTTGTTATTTATTTTTAAATTCTTTTATTTCATTATATGCTACTGCAATGTAACATTGTAAGTTGGACTTGACTTTGTCCACTATCAAGTTTATTTTCTGCTTGACCTGAATTATTGATTTTTTAATTTTTTTCTGTAAACAGCTAATACAAAGCAGCCTCAGTCTAATCCAAAACTCAAACTAGATCACCTCCTCACTCAGGTCAACGGCACCCTGGTTGCCGCAGACACAAATGAGAAAGTCTGCTAACCTTCTTTCCTTTCCACACTGGAGGAAAGCTGAGGGAACAGCTCCAACAATTTAACCTCTCTCCTGCCATGCATTCCCCTCCTCCTGAATGTCCCAGTAGGTGTTCGCTTATGTCTTTTCTCAATCAAGCATCACAGACAATGTGTGGGTCATCTCCATTGTGAACAAGGGTACTGACTGCAGTTTCAAGAACTCCCACTATCAAGAATTCCCATTTTCATTTCACTTCTAATATGGTGAAACTGAGGGGAGAGATGCACACCCTTCTGCCGAAAGGGGCAATCGAGAGGGTCCTTCTATCGACCTATCTTCCTGGTCACCAAGTGGAAATTTTCAAATCGTAATCGATCTCTCCACCCTCTTCATCCATTTAATTAGACTGTCTTCATCAGCCTTCAGGATGCCCATTTGCATATCTTGATATTTCCTCCTCATTACAAATATCTGCAGTTGTGCTTGGAACAAGAAGTTTTTCAATTATGGGTTCTGCTTTTCAGAATCTCTTGTGCATCCCAAGTCTTCACCTGAATTATGGGAGTAGTAGTGGCTTACTTCTTTTTACTGGTAACACTGTTTCTCCAGTATTTTGATGGCTGGCTGATCAACAACATCCAGGTTCAGTCCCTTCATCAGGATATGTTCTGTTCTTGGTCCACTCAACTCATCTGGGTCTTTTACCCAACCTCAAGAAGTCAGAACTCATTCCATCACAGGACTTTGTTTACATGGGGATGAACATCCTCACAAACCTGAACTTAGTCCAGATTCCTCTTAATCGGGTAGATGGAATCCTGGCCCTTCTAGAGACTCTATGAGCAAAAACCTCATTGTCTCCCCGAACCCTTAATGCCAATGCCGATTTGGTTCCTTTCGGACATCCCTATATGCGTCTTCTACAGTTCCTCCATTTTGGAAGGTGGAAACCACACAGAAATTCTCTATCAGCCCCGATCCCATTAGGACCGGAATAGTGAATGAATCAGGACAGATTCCTGGTGAGGAGCCCCATGAATGCATCTGACCCCTACTCCTATCTGTTCACCAATGCATCAGGTTCTGGTTGGGGCACTCATTTCGAGCCAGAGGGCACAATTCTCCAGGGTTCTTTGACTAGGGCTGAATTGTCCCTCCACATCAACAACCTAAAATTTTAAGTATTCCTAGCGCTGCAAGGGTGCATCAACAGAATAATGGGTTGATGCATCATGGTCTCCTCAGAAAACATGTCCACCATAGTACATCAATGACATCAAGAAGGCACACACACCCCTTCTCTTTGTGTGGAGGTTTGGAACCTCTTCAACTGAGAAGACTCAGAGGACGTCACAATCTGAGCTTGCCACATTCAATGCAAAATATAAACATACTAGCAGACAGCCTGTCCAGAACAGGCCAAGTCATCTTCACAGAATGATCTCTTCACTGCTCAATAACAGAATCCCTGTTCACTCTCTAGGGAAGACCCCTGGTGGATCTGTTTGTTACCAGACTCAACAACAATTTTTTCTCTTACGTCTCTACTGTCCTGCATTCAGCTTCCAGTGGGATCACCTTTCTGTATATGCCTTTCCACTGTTCTGACTGCTAACACAAGTTCTGCAAAAGGTCAGAACTTTCACTACTCAGATCATTCTCATTGCCCCACTGTGGCTTCAGTGATTATGGTTCAATAATCTCGTAGACCTATTGATCAATTGACCTAGGTCTCTATCTCACAGGAGGGATCTCCTGTCACCCAGATGGGGATTCTATCCACAACAGCCCACATATTCTCCCCTGCCTGGCTCATCTCAAGTGATAACTCTGCCAAACAAGTTGCTAGTTGCATCCTTTATGCCAGGAGAGCATCAATATCCAAGGTCCGTGATTCCAGGTAAAGAATCTTACGTAATTGGTGGAGGAGGAAACATTTTGATCTTATCCATCCTTCTGTAACTTCCATTGTTGATTTCCTTTTGTTTCTTTTTTGAAACAAAAGATGTTCAGTATTCACTATCAAGTGCTACTGAGTTGCCATCTCCAACAAACTTAAATTCTCTCAGGGCACAGAAATCGGTTAAGATTCGTGCCTTGCTGATCTTATTAAGTATTATCAGCTCCTGAGACCTGACTCCTGCTCTCATATGCCCGGATGTAATCTTTCCTGTGTTATATGGTCATTAACCAAAGCCCTGTATGAACCACTGAGTGAAGCTTCATACACTCAAAAGTGGTCCCTACTCCCTCTTGCTTCTACAAAATGAAGAAGCAAGATACATGCCTTGACTACTGACACTGGCTTTCTCTGGTTTAATGGGAATTATGCTTCCCTTTCCCTTCTTTGCCAACTGGGATTTCTCACTAAAAGTCATTTACCCTTGGTTGCCCCTCTACCTATAGAGATTCCCAGTCTCAGCCAAATCTGTGCCAGGGGTGATCAAGATAGACTCTTATGCCCCATGCATGCTCTTTGCTTCTATCGTTATGCCTCCAAATAAAAAAAGAAATGGTAGGAATCGCCTCTTCCTCCCTCTTAAGGGCTCCATAGACATTATTTCAGATGACATTATCTCCTGGTGGATTGTCACCACAATCAAAAGAGCATATTAGTCCCTCACTGAGTGAGACCTCTCCTTCAAGAAACTAGAAGCCCTTGAGGTTTGAGACCTTTTTCTATCTCATGGGCCTACCGTAGTCATTCTTCCTTGAAGGATGTCAAGAAGGCAGCTTTTCTGTGTTCCCAATACTAGCTTATAATAAAGGTCATCCAAAATCTTGATGACAATAAACCAAATCAAAAATGTAGCTTCAGGAGTGTTAACAAGCCATGTCAATCTGATGTAAGATGAACTTCATTAATATGCATCTATCTTGCTCATTAATGAAACAGTACAAGATCCTGATGATAGAAACATACATTGCAAGTTTGATCAAAATCTTATTGCCAACATTGCTGATTGGTGGGGGACTTGTCTCTCCCCCTCCCCCAGATTTCACCTCTAAACATGTTTTGGCCTACATCTGTAAAATTTAATAGCTGACCACTACACGTCCCCACCCCCTAAATAATTACTGCATGTGCCATTGATTATGGTCCAAGAATAAATGGTGTATCCATTCCTCCAATTCCAGATCTCTGAACTCTTTTAACATAGTCAGCAAAAACAAAAACCACAAACATTAGTTTTCTTTACAAATTATCTGTATCCTTCTTTCGTCTTCATCAATGCTGCCATTTTTCATTTATTTAGTTTTATTGACATTCTGGTGTTTTTTTGGAGGGGGGGGGGAGTGACACAGACAGACTAAGTTCTATATATCAGCCAATCATCTTTGTGCTTAAGCAATGTTCTTCCTTCTACTGTTCACACAGAAAACTTTTACTCCTACACATGGAGATTTTGATTAAACACGAGTCCAATAATGATCTATTCAGAATTTCCAGCAATCCAAGAAAAGTTCGTTTCTTCTCTTCCTATATTCTTTTACGCTTCCGAATATTGAAACTTTTATTCTTTTTAACTGCTGGGATTAAAAACTCTGTCTTGAAAAACTCCAATATACCAAATCTGGTAACAAACATGTTCAGAAGATGTATATCAAGTGCATTACAAAATTTCTTTGTCATGGTCTTTGATCTTGAACCTGACTTCATGGATATAATATCAATGAAATTATTTCAATGTCAAGATACACCCCACATGCCAAGTTTTATTAACTCTACAATATTTTTGGGGAAAAAGAAAAGTTATTTATGTGATATCATTCAAAGTTTTCTTCAGATACATCCAGAAACTGGATTTAATAAAGATCCAATGATTCTTGTTTATGTTGTTGTGCTCAGAAACCAGTACAGCTTGCTCGCTTGCTTTTTGTCTTGTTTATTTAATGACATTATTTTCTGCACATGATACACGACAGCCAGTATATTTGATTGAGGAAGAACCTGTGAAAAGCCCAGGAAGAGCCACAAACTTATGGGAACTGACTGGTAAGCTTTCTCGCATACGCATATTGGTTCAGCAGTCTTGAACTTGCATAGACCAAAGTGAGATGTGCGAGTGATCTATAAAGGCATGCTTAGACCACTCCCCCACCTGGAGCCCAACCAGTAAGGGTAAAACAATTCATCAATATGTCTGCCATACTTATACACATATCAATACTAGATATGGAGAATCAATGCAAAACGATACCTAACAATATACAAGTTACTTAAATATTCAGCAGTTATGAATAAATTATTTGTCGTTTACATTTTTATTAAATTAATAATTCATCTGAGACAGATTATGCAGCCATTGGCACTAATTTTTGTCGTAAGAAAGAAAAACATACTGACAACACCCACTTGACTTCTACAAACACGAGGTGACATGGTTCATAATCCCCCCCCCCTTTCGCCAATTCCATGCTAATGATCTTGTCTCAACTGTATGCTGAGCATAAAGGAGACATTCCAAACTTTTTCCTATGTACAATGAAGTATTATTCTCACTGAATAACCACTTGTACATAAAGTTACTCCATTGATTCCTATCGTATCTACTTGGGACTAATTTGGTATCTACACTTCCAGTGTGTCATCAAGTGAAATATGTTGCATTGAATTCTGATTGGTGGTTATTCATGGTTCCCACACTTCTTTATTGATAAATTTCTGGGTCAATTCCATGACAAAATTTATTTTTTCAAGGTTCAAATATGGCCATTACTTAATGGAATTAAAGAACATTTAAGCTCATCAAACACACATTTTTGAATCAAAAGATGTTTCTATTTCAAGACTCTCCCAAAACATCTAAATCAGAAAAGATTATTAGGCACTAAACCACAAAATGTATCACATGAAACAAGTTTCACTACTGTATGTTCATTCAAGTTGGCATGTAAAGCTATCTTGATTTACAGAATAAAAATTCAAACTGCATTATGCTGGTGCTAGGGAACAATAACACTGAACATAAATCAGTCTTTGTTCTATCCTATCAAACCTTTAATTCTAGAGAAATCAGATTAATCAGTTGTAAGTCAAGATAGCAACCTAAAGGCATATTATAGAAAGAAACAATTCTCATCATATAAAAACAATATAAGAAAAGATTGGAATCTTTTCTTGTAAAGATAAAAGTTTCAGCCCTGAATCCATCTGCACCACTAAAACCCAAAAGTAAAAAAATTTCTCGAACAACCTAAACCCCTTAAGATGATTTGGTTAAAAATCCATTGTTTACAAGACTAAATTATAAAAGGGTTGATTTAAACTGAGACAAAACAGACCTTCAAAATTATGTACTACTGTATATAAACAAGGATTGAATTTTCTATCAAGTGAAGACATGAAATTGGTAATTAGATGTTTTTAAAGCATTCATGCAGTGCAGAACAAATCGCATGGTGGCAGAGATGAGTTTTGCATCTGATCAAATGGGACAGCCTGAAATGACCTAACAGGTTTAATTAAAATCACTGACAATTAACAGTCAGTTTGCTTGATAATATTTTTGTTATCTTGTCACGGATGAGAATTGCATATAAATAGATGCCATGGCTATGTCTGTAATCTGCATACTGTAAATACAACCAATATGTCAACACACAGAAAAGGGCATCATCTACCACCAACACACTTTCTAAAGATGGAAAGACCATGAAGTTGACATGTGTATCAATAATGTCTCTTATTGAAGACTGTGTATTGTGAATCATATCAATACACAGCACTGGTGTATCATTTCACCCCTATCTGCAGTATAGTAATAAACCAAAGTCAAGACCTTTGACCTTCAAATCAATGTCAATACCTCTGACCACTGATCACTGTTTGAGTTCTTGTTCACTGTAATGCAGCAGCAAAGTCTTGTCAAAATTAACTGGTACATGTGCATCTTGCCGAGTTCATAAGCTCATTATGTACAGAAATGCAAGCAATGATATCGACTTCATCCCAGTTCAATTATGTCTGGTCTGGCTTCTTCACAAAAGTTCAAGTAGGTTCATATGAGATCTGCACCATTTTCATTCAGAATACTGATACATGTAGCATAATAATTTAATTAAATACTGCATTGAGAAGGTTAGATCACAGGAGTCTGCAGTTTTATCAATAAAGCACGACGAAATTTCTGACAACATGAAATCACCTTATCGGTATTATAATTTTATAATACTGATAAGGTTATTTCATGTTGTCAGAAATTTCGTCGTGCTTTATTGATAAAACTGCAGACTCCTGTGGTTAGGTCAACATTATATTAAATATATGAACAACTACATATCAGATGAAAAACACATTGTTATAAAATTGAAAAAAGATGTAATTCTGCTTGACCAACCATTCAGGAGAATTAACTGTTACATCATTTTTCAAATTCATAGAGGTCACACTAGCACTATTTTCATTTAGGACCAACTAAATAAAAGTATTAAAAAAAAAAAAAAAAAAAAAAAAAAATTTGTGAAACCCCCATTTCAATATAACCATACTTCTAAAATTAGTAGTGATACAGCAAAAACACTTAAAATACCACTGCTTTTGGAGACCTATCTTCGCTAGCCAAGGTTCATAACCCCATCTACACCCTGATGGATCGAACAGCTATATTGGTGCTTTGTCCTAGCAACATCTATTGGATTTCATGTGTTGCCTCCCTTAGTATATAATGCCAACTAACTAGTAGTGTGGTGCATTGTACATTCACCGAAAATGGTGGTTGTAACTGACCTAAAAGGAATACTTTGTAAGTTTAATATCGAAAGTATGACTATGTACCAGAGGGAAGCCATTGCAGGTGTATTTGAGTGAAAGGTATTTGTACAAACATGGACCAACACCAGAAAATTGATTATTTATCAGTCCTTTCAAGTTGTGTGCTCCCCTTGCCTCGATCATGCAGGAACAGTGTACAAATCTGAACAACTTAATTTTGATTGGATGTGGTGGCTTGCTGCCACATCCAATGAAATTCACAGACCCGAAGCACAGAAATATCTGCTCGATATGCCAGGGTGTAGATAGAGTTATCGGAACCTTAGCTAGCGAAGATGTGAGAGACAACATGTCATGAAAGACCAGATTCCAGTACTTGGATTATTGATTAGGCCAAATAAAATTGTACATGTGGTTCTGGTTACCCAACTGACCTTATTTTTTCATGCCCACTCTACATTATTTTTTTTTCAAGAAAAAAACCCACCTAACAATGTAGAAAATATACACCACCACCCCAAAATTAGGAATACCAAAAAACTAAGAAAGGGATGTAACTACGATTGAAGTTAAATTCAGGATGCAAATCACATGTTTTTCTTTTAGTTTATGTTTCATTTAAATGCATCCTGACAAAAAAAATTGTACCAACCTATCTACCCAAAAATAAAATTTCAATGTAACCAGAATCATATACAGTTGTTTTAAAATCTGTCCTTGTACAGTATTGTGGCCCATCATTCATTACAGACCAGCTGTCTTGAAAAACATCAATTTTTGGCAGAAGGGGAGTTCTTTGCACCAATTTCTGCTGTGAAAAAGATTATCTAGATAGCCACTATTAATCAGCACCATTTTCATTTAGGTCCAACTAGATTATTACATGAAATATTTATGTAAAAAAACCATGTCACCATGGCCATTAATTCCAGCAAAGTAGCAATGGCACAATTTTTAGATGGTCCTGAAATCAGAGGTCTAATTAACACTATTTTCATTCAGGAACATCTAGGCATCACAAGAAATTTCTTAGAGAAAATCGTATGTCATTATGACCGTCTGTGCAGGAGGAATAGTGATAACAAGACTGTTTAGGACTGCCATGGCAACAATATTGGATGTTCACAGGGCACCATTTTTATTTATGACCAATTAAATATGATAAAAAGTTCTTCAGTGAAAAACCCATGTCCGTACAACCATCATTCAGGAGGAATAGTGATAACAAGATTTTCAAAATACTAATGTGGTCACTATATTGGATGTCTGATGAGCACTTTTTTATTCAAAGCATGACAAGTCTTTTAGTGAAAATCCCAATGTTAATATGACCATCCATTCAGCAGGAACTGTGGTGGTCATATTGGATGTCAGGTTGGCACTATTTTCATGTAGCAACTAGACATTATTACATGTCTTTTAGTAAAACCCAAGGTCAACATAATCATTTCGGGCGGAATAAAGAACAAGATTTTCAAGATGGCCACTGTGATCTTCACCAGTTATGAACAACAGACATTGTAAGAAATCTTGGAAGTGGAAAACCCAATGAAGATATGACCCTCCATTCAGGATGAGCAGCAAGAAGATTTTATAAATGGCCACCTAGGTGACTGTATTGGCTGTCTGAGTAGTATCATTTTAATTTATGACCAACTGGAATTTTAAATGAATGTAACAAGTTTTATGACAATATTCCCAGACGTTTAGGAGGAGTAGTGATAACAAACTTGTGTTAATGGATGGACGACAGACAACAGGCCATTGCATTTGCTTTTATCCATTGCCAGTGGAGCTAAATAAAAATATCATAATTCTGCATCATCTGAAATTGTTGGTATCACAGTTATATACTATTTGAATTTTTGCTTGTAAAGATAATGTTTAATATCGAGAAATCTTCAAGGAATACACATTTGGGCAGAATAAAAAAGGATCATTGTTTGGAATACATGTACTTTAATGGTGTTTGGTTAGTTATAATCAGCTAATTTGTGTTTACATGTACTTATACTTTAATAAGATCAGCTTTGAAGACTGTATGATGTAATTTATGAAATGGAAACTAGAGTCTCTCGAAGAGATCGACACTATTGGCCAAAAAGAATTCCAGTGTCCAGCACAAGACTGTTTCTTATTTTTAGCTTCTGGCTGCGAAAAAAACTGATTTTCTTGAACAGTAACAAGTTTTTCAAGATGGCTGCCATGGAGTCCATACTGGATGCAAGATCAGCACTATTTTGATTTTGAAGCAACCATCAATCCCATGTGTTCTGATGGAAATAGTATAACCATCCATTCAGGAGTAGCAATATTATGATTTTCTAAATGGACACCATATTGAATGTAAGACCGGCATTAATTTCATTTAGAATTTCACTAGATATCATTAGAAATCTAATCTGGTGAAAGCACCATGTTGATACAACTATCGATGCAGGTGGAAAAGCAATAACGAGATTCATAAAATGTGCTTATGTCAGATTGGCATCATTTCATTTAGGACGAGCTAGACATCAAAGAAGCCCTCTGTTGAAAATGGCATATTGATATGCCTTTCTGTCAGGACGAGAAGCAATAACAAGATTATCAAATTAGCTGCCATGGTGGCCATATTGGATGTCAAATTCACATTCTTTTTCATTCAGAACCAACTAGGGGCACTCAACTGATAGTACAGACTTCTGAGAAAGTGACATGTGAAAAAGGTGAAGATGTATGAATCTGCAA